>CAUYTI010081293.1:0-37414 GCA_963575145.1 Galago senegalensis | reverse complement strand
CAGGCGCCCGCCACAACGCCCAGCTATTTTTTGGTTGCAGCCGTCATTGTTGTTTGGCGGGTCCGGGCTGGGGATTCGAACCCGCCACCTTAGGTGTACGTGGCTGGCGCCTTAGCCGGTTGAGCTATAGGCACCGAGCCTTGGCAAGTATTTTTAATGTTTTTAATACTCATTCTTTCACTATGAAGTTGGAAAGCTAAAACCTATGACTTGGTGGCGTGAGAGGAGCTTGCTGTAAGCTTAAAAACAGGTCCGGGCATGGTGTAATCCAGCATTTGGGGAGGCCAAGGCTAGGAGGATCATTTGAGGCCAGGATCAGCCTGGGTAACATAGCAAGACCCTGTCTTTACAAATAAAAAATTCTAAAATTAGCCAGGCATAGTGGCACATGCCTATAGTTCTAGCTACTTAGGAGCATGAGGCAAGAGGATTGCTTGAGCCCAGAAGTCTGAAGTTACAGAAGCTATGATTCTGCCACTGCATTCCAGCCTGTCTCTTTAAAAAAATCAAATGGGAGTATGTATAAAGTGTATCTTAGTATATTTCCTCTCTATGTGCTGACAGTAGCCATATAAATAATGTACTTTTGGGTTGTTTCCTAACTCCATGATGAAATTTTAAAACAAATTCTTATAGACATCTTTGCTCCTTTTCTCTCTCTCTGAAAAAGAATTGAGCTGAATATTATTTAAAAAATGTGATGTCTCTTGATGCATGACTCTTTTCTACTGATGCATATGGCAAAATTATTTTCCAGACAGGAAACTGACATTCCTTTAGGCATGTGTCTGGTTCACCACAGCCTTGCCAACATTCCATACCAGCATTTCCATGCATGTTTCCTAATTTGATAGATGAAAAGAAATATATCTCTTTTTAATCTACATTTCTTTGATTACTAGTGAGGTGGAACTTTTTTTTCCATTGGTTTATTAGCCGTTTATATTTTCTCTTCCATGAATTGACCTCTTTGCTTTTCAAAGAAAAGATGAGTCTCCAAGGGCCAGCTAGAGAAAAGATGCTCCAGTGATAATTATCTCAGAGCCCTCGGGGCAAGAAGTTGCAGGGGAGAGAATTAAGCGCCTCCTGGGACTATGACACCTAGTAGCCTTCTTCTTAAACCAGAGAGAGCTTTCTACACAGTCTGAAATCAGCATTCTTTCTTACGTTTTTATTTATTCTGTTAAAAAATATTTTGAATTTTTGAGAGGGGCTCTTCACATTCCACTCAAGCCAGTGCTTATAATTCTTACAGGACAGACAACTAGCATGCCTGTTCAGTTTGGGTTTTTTGCTCTGAGAGTCCCACTGGTTTACAGTGAAGTTGCTGTAGATCTTGCCTGAGTCTTTTATGGTCCCTGCCATCCAGCCAGAGCTGTGACTGCTCTGTAACCTTCTTAGATTTAAATCTGTTGCCTGTGTTCTCCTCATAGTGCTACAGAGCAGCAGAGCCCATCCATACTGATGTCTTAATATCATTCTTTCCTTGGATTTATAGGGTAAAATAAACCCTCTGCCATAGAAGTGCTTATTGATTACTGAAGTACATAATAAAGCCCAAGAATAAAGTAAGACCGAGTAATCGGTTCTATTCCTACGGGAATGACAATAACCCTGGCGAAGGCAGCCTCTGAAGGTTTCTTTCTACCTTGGAGCTAGGAGTCTCCTTTTTAATTAGTTGTCAAAATAGTAAACAGTGAAGGATAGAAATCAGACCAACGGTATACATACTGTATAGTTTAATTTATAGAAAGTTTTAGAAGATGCCAAGTAATATATGTGACAGAAAGCATGTCAGTATTGGAGGATGGGGTCTGGACAGTATAGGGGAGACTCAAGGGAGGGATAAACCAAGGAACATAAGGAAACTTGGGAAGGTGATAGATATATGTTCACTGTCTTGATCATGGTGATAGTTTCACAGGTATAGATACAGTAGAACATTCATAGTTAGCTACCTGCTTAAGTTGACCTAATTGTCATGGACTGGACATGGAGCACATGTATGTATCAATACAGTAGGCCTAGTTGCTTATGTTGACCAGTTTGAAATAGTCCCTTGGATGGTCAACTTACAGAGGTTCCACTGTGTTTGATATTTGTTTGAATATCAAAATGTACATGTTTGTTTACTGATATCAATTGTATTTCATTGATGCCACTAAAATAAAATAGTGGCAATAGTGTAAAGAGACAATCCATGGCTTGCTGTGTGCTAGAAAAATGTTATCTTTTCTTAGGAAGCTATGTTTTAATGAACATTTAGGAGGAATTGTGAGACTAAATTTCACCTCCCTGTGTAGATAAATAGGGGTTTCAGAAGACTCAATGATACCTTCAAAAATAAAATTAAAATGCATAAAAAAGGCAAGACAGCCCTTTCTCTATTCTTTTCTTTCCTGCATCTGAACCCTAAAAGGGGCTTTTAACATAATTTTTTGGTAAAACAAAAGAAAATATTTAGAAAATAGTCATAGCATTAGGTCTTTTCTCACCCCTTCTGCCATTAACATCTCTCCTACCCAGAAAAGACGGTCTGCAGCGGAAGAATAAAAACTACTCCAAAATGTTGGCTATCTAAAAGCGGATAAGCATTTTCAACACAAAGAGATGTTTGTTTTCCTTGCATTTTAACTCTTAATTTTTGACACAGTGGGGAACTCCAGCATGGCTGCCATTTAAAATGTTACAATGCCATGGTGCTCTGATTGCTTCTGTCACAGGGGTGTTGTGACTGAAGGCCAGGAGACAAAGCAAATGAGGCCAAAGACAGTGCCTGCTGCTGAGGCGCTGGTCCATTTCTCTGCATTTGAATTTGTCTTTTCTCTGGCTAACTGCTTTTCTGCTTGACGAGGAGTCACTCAGGGAGACTGAAGCTGGAATTTGTACAACCTCTTTTCAGTCCCCTTGATTTTAATCAGAAATACACAATTATTCTTTTCCTCCAAATAGAGAAACTCAATCCCCATTTTAAATTCAATTATTGTAATTGCAGCATTCAGAAAAATAGCACATTCATTTTCTAATAAGAGATTGTGGATACCAAATTACTGCATATAGTATGTCAAAACAGGAAACTTGAGACTGGCAGACCAGTGGGTGTTTTTATCTTGGCAATTTGTATTTTCTTGCAGACAATTTATAGTCATCCTACTCTTCCTTATTTATGACATAGAAGACTGACTAGGTTTCAAGCCATACTAAAATAAAGACTGTTGTTGGGTCCAATTTAATTTAAAATCCCAGTCATAAATGCGATGAATAATAACAAGCACAGAAGTGAAGGCAGATACCCAACAAGAAGAAGGAGAAAAAGGAATCAGTTTCAGAACGCTATGGGATGGTAGTTCAAAATGTCTTTGGGTCTTCTTGAGCTGCCTTTCAGTGTCTCAAGCCATATTTATTTTCCAGGCTTTTTACTGTAAAAAGTGTCTGGTGGTGAGAAGTTGATAGTGTGGCCATTATGTCTTAGCAGCATGACAGCACCACTTCCCCCTTTCCTGTTCAATTCCAGTTGCTTTATTTGAGTTGAACTGAGTCAGTAAAAGGGAATATCTTAAAAGAGTTAACCTTAAAATCTATCTGATTATTTCAAGCGTTTGGTGTTATTTTCTTAGGATTTACTTTCATCTCAAAATTATGTCCATGTCTTTCTCTACACACAGAGACCTACCCCTGTCCATCAACGACTATATATTTCGACATTTTCCATGATGCTTTACCCTCATGTATTTTGCTATTTTAATTTATTAATTCATTCTTTCACACATATTTACCAAGGTACTAGGTACTAGGTTCAGGTGGAGAAGGATATGAATAAACTCAGAGATATATTCAGGGAAACTGACCAACAGTGTCAGAACTGCTACAGACCAACAGCTAAAACACAGAGGGAGAAAGCAGAGCACGGAAAGCTTTCATATGGAAGAGGAAACAGATGTTTTCATGTGTTCCAGAAAGGTAGAAGTAGTCTGTTGGACTCTTAAGTGCCTACGGAGTGCCAGGTACTTTAGTTATACTCCCTCAGCTGGTCCCCATTTTTGCAGTTACCTCTAGGACAGTGGTTCTCAACCTGTGGTCAGGACCCACAGGAACTGTATTAAAGGACCACGGCATTAGGAAGATTGAGAACCACTGCTCTGGGAAGTTTTATCTCTTCCCAAGGTTACTCTGTTAGATGATTTTGTTAGATCAATCCTTAAATCACCTTGCATATAAATAATTTACATGCAAAGGACCATCTAAGTATCTACTAATTCTGATTGGTCAGAACCTCTGGACAAATTCCAAGGTGGCCAGCTTCCCAGTTGCACCAGGCATCACTTGATTTTGATTTCTTTTTTTTTTTGAGATAGGGTCTCATTCTGTCACCTAGGATGGAGTGCAGTGGCATCATCATAGCTCACTGTATCCTCAAACTCCTAGGCTCAAGCACTCCTTCTGCCTCAGCCACCTGAGACTGTGGAACTACAGGCACATTTTTGGTAGCGTCAGGGGTCTTACTATATTGCTTTAACTGGTCTCAAACTCTTGGGCTAGTAACTTGGCTTCCCAAAGTGCGGAGATTATAGGTCTGAGCCAGTGTGCCTAGCTGTTGTTTTTGATACTCATTCTAGTTGTTAATTTTTTCAATTCACATTTGAATGAACACATTAATAATGTTAAGGCCCATAAGTCATTACTGCACTATGCGAAACTTACAAGTTTAGACTCTCAACCAGGGGTTTTCAAACTTTTTAAACAGGGGGCCAGTTCACTGTCCCTCAGATTGTTGGAGGGCTGGACTGCGGGCCCCAGGACAAGTCAGCTACTAATCAGGACAGGCAGCGGTGGCAAAAACACCCGGCGGGCCAGATAAATGTCGGCAGGATGCATGTGGCCGGTGGGCTGTAGTTTGAAGACGCCTGCTAACCTTTTATCTGTACATTTGTAGTTTAGTCCCTATATATAGGTTATTAACCACTGTTTGAAGAGTAAATTCAAAGTACATATATCCCAAAAATGTACATCAAAACCTAAAGGAACACTCAAAAGTTGAATTCCAAAGAATCTTGCTTTGTTGAGTATTTTATCAGTGTAATAAAGCTATTAATTATTGGGAAGATTCCTGTTATATTCTTTGAGAGTAAATGATAGTTTCTGGTTTTGGTCATTTGAGTTGTTTATTTTATTTATTTTTTAAACAGAATCCCACTCACAGTGGCTGTAGTCATAGCTCTGCAGTTTCAAACTCTAGGGTTCAAATGATCCTCTTGCCTCAGCTTCCTAGTAGGAAGTAGCTAGTACTATAGGCATGTGCCACCATACTTGGCTAATTTTTTAATTTTTTGTAGAGACAGGGTCTCTGTGTTGCCTAGATTGGTCTCAAGCTCCTGGCCTCAAGCCATCCTCCTGCCTTGGCCTCCCAAAGTGTCAGGATTACAGGCACGAGCCACCATACCTAGCCTGTTTCTGGTTTTGTGTAGCATAGTAGCAAGTCCTCAAATACCTCCCAAGCAGAAATTCTAGCAGAATATGACTTCCCCTCTGGCCACAAAATGATACAATGGTTCAACCCAACAGTTAAATAACTATTAAGTTAACAAATTTTTCTGTATGATAGAGCACATATTTTATGAAAAGACTTAAAAAAAATACAACTATTGGTATTTCCTTCTGGCTACTTTCTCATGTTTGAACTCATTTAATTCTCACAAAAAATCCTGTAGAGTGGGCAGCACCTGTGGCTCAAGGAGTAGAGTGCCGACCCCAAATGCGGAGGGTAACGGGTTCAAACCCAACCCCGGTCAAAAAACTGAAAAAAAAAAAAAAAAGAAAAAAAATCCTGTAGAGTGATGGTGATTCCCATTTACAGGTTTTAAAAGGGCTCCAGTATTTCAAATACCTCCCCAACAGTGCATGTTGACTAAGTGTCTCTAGGCCACAATATCGACCTAAGTCAGCCTCAGACTGAGGGAGCATTTGCCATGCGTCAGGTGGTGCTCAGTCCCTCCTCTTAAGCGAGAGCTGTCTTCTGTGGAGTGGAAATATGGCTGACTGGAAGCATTCACTTCTGCTAAGTCACTGCAGCCTCTTTTCAGTTTTAGCTTTCTGCTATCTTCCACCAAGCAATCAGTCAAGAAATTTTTTTTCAAGTAGATTCTTTGTATAATGCATGAGAATGAGGTGGTATGTTATACTGGCTAAGAACATGAACTTTGAAGGACAGAACTGGATTCAAGTACTGTTGTTGCCCTCCGTAGCCTTAACTTCTCATTTCTAAAATGGAGGGGTGTTCCTTTTCAGGGCTACTATTGGGATTCTTTTCTTGATCAATGCCTCCTGTTAAATGGCATTTCTAAGAGGAAAAAAACCACACTGATCACTCTTATGGTGGATTCCTCCCTTGAAAGAGCAATATTACAGAGATGTGAGATGTACCTGAGGAGCCGGGCTTTTCCTGGTTTAGGGCTGCCATGCTCTTGTGGCTACGCCCTCTATTTTTGCCTGAGATGGACATTGTCCCTTTTGCAGGGAATTGAATCATGTAAGTGCCACTTTGTATGGAAAACAAGAGTTACATTGAGTACCTTACAACCTTAGTAGCGGGAAGGAGGAATGGTTTTCAGCAGCCTCATTATCTGGGGAAAAAGAACTCAGAGTTACAGGCACTTTAAGAAAGATGCTTTTACTTTGAGTGTTGGAGAAAATAGAACAATTACCTACTGAAGGCAAAGTGGATGAAAAAACACCTCTGTTCATACTACTCTGATCATTTAATCTATTCAGATTCATTCTCTGTTCCTGAAGGTGATTCAAGCCAGACTGTTCCTGCTGGCTGCACCATTCCTTCCCTAGGCTAAGACACACAGTGATCCCCAGCTGAATACACACGCTTCCTGCTCTAAGAGGAGATTCCTCAAAGGGCTAGGAGCTCCACAGGCAGTCTCAGATAAGTGGGATGAGTGGAAGGAGGGAAGGAGGAGGAATCCATAAATCGTCAAGTCATTATTAATCATCTTTGCGGGACCTCAAGACTAAACTAGGCCCTGTGATGGTTCCAGGTGCTACCAAACTGTGCTCTTTGAGGAGCTCAGCATCTGCCTGGAAGCAAGACTTGTGTATGTGAAATCAGTAAAAGACTCCATTTTCTAAACTAGAGCTAGGTAGATATCCAGCACCTGACTCTCACACACTTAAAGATACTTTTTTTTTTTGAGACAGTCTCACTATGTCACCCTCAGTAAAGTACGTGGCATCCCAGCTCACAGCAACCTCAAATTCTTGGGCTTAAGCAATTCTCTTGCCTCAGCCTCCCAAGTAGCTAGGACACAGGTGCCCATCACAATGCCCAGCTATTTTGTTCTTGTAGTTTTTGTTGCTTGGCAGGCCTGGGCTGGGTTCAACCCCATCAGCCCCAGTGTATGTGGCCAGCACCCTACCCACTGAGCTATAGGCATTGAACCTTAAAGATAGTCTTTGCTGAAGAAGAAACAAATGAAGGAATGATTTCTAACATCTTTTGAGTCCTTCCTGTTTGTGCAGCACTGTTCTAAACATTTTTGTGTTTTTATATATGTACTTATGTGTATCTTATTTTGTATATTTATTAAACTCAATTGATGCTCTTGACAACACTGTGAGGTAGATAACTGTCAGTAGACCCCTTTGATAGATGATGAAACTGAGGCACAGAGAGATTAAGTTACTTGCCAGTGGTCTCACAGTCCATGCAATAGAGTCAGGATTTGAACCCAAGCAACCTGGCTCCACAGTTCTATATGGAGGAGAATAATAGCTTACTGGCATTTTGGTTCAGACTGAGAACTACCGTTACCTGCTCTTCTGGCTTTGGCTTCCTGAGTCTTAAGCACGTCCCTCCTTCTTTAAGAGGGACCGGCTTGAACCAACTGTCTGTGATTCTGCCCTGCCTCTCACCTGGCCCTGCCAGGCCTCTCATTTGTAGTTTCTCTTACCGAGCACATTTCTAAACGAGGACGGTTGCTCTGCTTTAAGGACATACAAATGGCTTGCCCTCACCTGTCAAGCATGATCCTTGTATTTTACCAGGCCCATTATGAACGCAATCTTTCTGTCGAAAATTTGCATACCTCCTTTCTTGAAAAGTAATGACAGCAATTTCTTTCCCTCTGCTCACTTTCTGAGTGTCTCATTTAACGGCACCTGTGAAACCGACAGGCACAGAGATGAGAAGTGAAAGAGAGCAGTTGATTAAATCATCATCAAGTCGGGCCTCAGAAAGTCAATTCTGCTTGCCGTCTGCAATGATATCCTTTTATCTTAAAGTAATGAGCTATGGCACTTTTGCATCGGGTAATGCGATAAGTTCTATTAGCATGTTCCATTTGCCTCACAAGCAAGGGCAAGTCATTTTAGCTAGCTCATATCACTGCAATCAAAGCAATTGGCTTCCCAGGCAGAGAAGAAAGGGAAAAGGCTCAGGGTGATTTCTATGGATCACAACACAGCGGAAAAAATAGACTCTTGTATTATTTTAACCCATAGCATACTTTTCCTTTTTACTCATCAGCAAATTTGTGTTTTATTAGCTTACACTGGGCTCCAAAAGGGATCCAAGCTTTAGTTGAAGCAAATCTGGGGGCTCAGGCCCCACCCAAAGCAACAAGCAACTATGATAGGGAAAAAGGAAATTGCAGCATTGCAGGGGATCACAAACAGAATACCACGAAAAATACAGGTGAGAATGTCTCCCTGATAGTCTCTTGCTTCACAGTCTTCAAAGTCATTTTTAATAGGTCCCCAGGCTGGTATGGATTAATGCTATTGATGACTTAGAATCAGTAAATCAATGACAAAGAAGCAAAGGATCTGTTTCTCAAGCTTAAAAGAGATCGTTTACAAATCACTAGGCCCACAGACTGTCTGTTTTACCTTTGGACAAGAAATTCATTTTTCTGAGTTTGGCAACCACTGAGGCTTGTGGGTTTTAAATAAATTTCATCTTTGGGGTTTATGTATGTTTATATTTGGCAAAATGTGACTTCCTTTATTCTGAGGGGAAAATAAAAAGCTGAGCTCTCCAAAGATTTGTGAAATATCCACTTCTCCCCTAATTTCCAAAACCCAACAATATTTTAATGATCTAAGTGGAAATTTATAGCACACATATTGTTTTATGAACTATACCTGGATTTTAAAGTGAGAAAAAGGAAAATAATATCAAAAGTTAATTCATTTGTCACATATGAAACTTCAGGTTTGGACAAATTAATTTCTGTCAGTATATTTGCACTTCTAACAAGTGGTCAGAATAAACCTAGCACATAGTAGGCACTTCAAAATGATTGATAGAATGAAAATATGTGATCATTTGAGAGTCACTGGATGCAGAACAAGAAGTATTCCTTTAGCCCCCTCAGATCCCATTGGTGGTTTGAGCTCTGGCCAACTCAAACTGAGAACTTGCACAAATGCCAGATTCTGAGAACTCCCCAAGCAGGAATACTAGGTTATCAATCTAGAATTCAGATGCTTCTGAAAGCTTACTCTTTGTTGTATCTCCTGAACAACTGAAGATCGGTGGACCTCATACTATTTTCATATGGGCTCATCATGTGATTGTTAAAAGCTTTATTCTTTTGAACCATTATTTGGAGCACAAATCTTTTAATTAGGTTTTCATTTTATCTGAGCTGTTTTATCTGCTCAGACATAGTTATTGTTGAGATAGAGAGGAGGAGCCAGTGATCATTTTACAGTCAGTAAGACCGCAAAACAGTTTCAGGTTAAAATGTTCTTTCATTTCTAGGGACCCAATAGTTTTAAATTTTGCTTGAAGTTCAAAACTAGTATGAAAATGATGTGAAATGCGGGCTTTGTGGATTGATAAAAAATGGACACCACCAGAGTTGCCATATGTGGCACAAAATGGCTGCCCATTCTTGCATGTGCAAGGTATCGGGTAGATGGGAAGAGGATGGTGGACTTGTTTTTAGTCACCATGCTGCTACTTTGTCTAACTAAGAAAATAGTGTCTTGTTTTCTGCAGGTGGCTTCTTCTGGAATTGCTTTTAGGTGAGGGATGTCTTTACAGTCTTATATAAAACGCTTGCCTCAAAGGGGAATCAATTTGTTTTGTTGCTGGCAAAGTTAAATTGTAGTTGATGTTAGATGCTGTAGTTTACAAGTTGGGGTTTTCCCTCATTTTCCTCTCATTTCCTCAAGGCAGAAAGAAGAATAAAATAACTTTGTTCAGCAATGGTGTTCAGCCCTGACATCTTTGGTGGCAATGACAAATGGATTTGAGATATGAAATAACTGTTCCAGCAAGGTCCATTGAGCAGAATAGAGAGCAATGCCCTCCTCAATGTCATTGCATGTGATATATTCAATGATTGCCACTTTCTGCTTAAGAATGCATTCCATCACAAGGTACCTAGGATTCCATCTTGTTCTACATTCTGAATGAGGCAGAGAGGTGTCATAGACCTTGACTTATTTCGATTTGAACCAGAGTCTTAAAACACAGATTTCCAAATGAAAATGAGAAATGTTTGCTTTTGAGAAAACATAATGAAATCATAATCACATCTCTTCTGTCCCTTTCAATAGAAGACATTTTCTTCTGGAACCCTAACCCTAGGCTCTGCTGGCAATTTAAATCCTTCCCAGTATGTTCACACGTACATGCCCTTTGTATTAAACACTTAAGTTAGTGTTTCTTGTACTTTCTCTCCTTATAATTACGTGTCTTTTAACTCACAGCTTACTTATGCTACGTGGAATCAACTATGGTTTCAGCAGTCTCCAGGAGAAAGAGATTGACTTATCAATATAGTTTCCACCTACTATGTCACACAGCATGTAGGTACAGAGATGAGCAAGGCACTGTCTTTACCTACCTATATATATGGAGCTCACTGTCTAGTAGGGGAGACTATAGTGGCAAACAGCTGACATACAATCTCATAAGGGATGGAAGCAGAAGCAATTGATTCTTTCTAGAAGAGTATTGGAAGATTGGAAGAGGGAACTGTGTTCTGAAGGGGAATAACTGGCTTTTAGGTAGAAACTTAAAAGAAAAGAATTCCCAGCAGTGGGAATTTTTCGGTGCAGTGATAGTTGGACTCAAGGGTATGACTGAGTGTAGCTGGGTATGGCTGAAGTGAGAGATGTGTGAGGGGAGTGCTACTTAAAATATGGACACAGACTAGGGCCAGCCCATGAGCTGTTTGTAAATAACCTGCTATGAGATTAGTATAGCAGTTGACAGTACGCTTTGGAAACTTATAAAGCCATTCCACGGTGTAATTTCATATCTCATAAGTCTAATAATTAGATATTTTATATGTCTTTGTTCTTTTTCTAGACATTCATGTGTTATGATGTTTCACAAAATATTGGTCTGCAACACATTGAAAGTCAAAGAAAACAAATGGTCCTTTACCACAGAAAGCTTAAGAAGCATCATGTTGAGAGAGTAGTTGGAAGTTGGAGGTGGGGTTGGGGTTTGGAACAGAACATGAAGAGCCTTGAAAAGCATCATGGTCAGATGGAAATTAGGAAGTCTTCTCTGGGTAATAAGGACTTATATTAGAAAAGGAAGAGACCATAGACCCTGGAAGGCAGTCCTTAGCCTGTGGTAATACTAAAATAAAATGCTGAACTAAAGCAGCAGCCATGCCATGGACATGGAGAGTTAGAAAGTAGAATCAATAATGCAGGGAAGAGAGGAAGATAAGTCTGTTCAAGAGTGGAGTAGAGGATGATAAGACTCTTCACTTGTACAGTTGAGTGATGGGTGAGTGATTACATAGTAATGCTGTTACCAAGGACAGCATGGGAGAGGGCAGTTTGGGATAAGCAAAGATGAGTCCAGATTTAGATGGATACTTGAGCTGGAAGTATTCCTAGCATTTCAATAAGGGGAACGTAGGAAACCGACATATAATAATTAATATTTCTCATCTATGCATGTACAGGACCATGTGCTGACTAAGCTATTACTTGTATTAATTCGTTTTCTTCTCACCTTTTTTTTTTTATTAAATCATAGCTGTGCACATTAATGCAATCATGGGGTACAATGTGCTGGTTTTACATACAATTTGAAATATTTTCATCAAGCTGGTTACCACAGCCTTTATGGCATTTTCTTAGTTACTGTGTTAAGACATTTATATTCTGGCTCAGCGCCTATAGCTCAACCGGCTAAGGCGCCAGCCACGTACACCTAAGGTGGCGGGTTCGAATCCCCAGCCCGGACCCGCCAAACAACAATGGCTGCAACCAAAAAATAGCCAGGCGTTGTGGCGGGCGCCTGTGGTCCCAGCTACTTGGGAGGCGGAGGCAAGAGACTCGCTTGAGCCCAGGAGTTGGAGGTTGCTGTGAGCTGTAATTCCACAGCACTCTACCCAGGGGGACAGCTTGAGGCTCTGTCTCAAAAAAAAAAAAAAATAGCTGGGTGTTGTGGCGGACACCTGTAGTCCCAGCTACTTGGGAGGCTGAGGCAAGAGAATCACTTAAGCCCAAGAGCTTGAGGTTGCTGTGAGCTAATACCACAGCACTATACCAAGAGAGACATAGTAAGACTCTGTCTCAAAATAAATCCATAAATAAATAAATAAATAATACAATAAAAAAACAAACATTAGAGGCTGGGTGTGACAGGTCACACCTGTAATCCCAGCATTTTGGGGTGGCTGAGGCGGGAGGATTGCTTGAGCCTAGGAGTTTGAGATTAGTCTATGCAACAGAGCAAGAACCCCATCTGTACAAAAAATTTTAATTGTCTGGATGTGACAATACACACCTGTAGTCTCAGCAACTCAGGAGGCTGAATCAGGAGGATCACTTGAACCCAGGAGTTTGGAGCTGCAGTAAGCTATAATCACACCACTGCATTCTAACCTGAACAATAGAGTGAGATCCTATCACAAAACAAAGAAGAAGAAGAAAGAAGAAAGAAGAAGAAAGAGGAAAGAAGGAAGAAGGAGAAGAAGATCATTAGAGGACTAGAGAAAAAAAGTCATTAAGTTCTGGAATGCAAGGTTTGAGAGGAATGTAGGGGAATCCTGAGTTATTTCCCTTGCTGTGTGACCTTGAGAGAGCCCCTTCACCTCTCTGGGTCTCAGTATTCTCACCTATAAATGAAGGAATTGGGCTGTCAAAATGTTCTCTGTGGAGTTCTAGGGGGTTCTCTGGAGCATGGGCAAGGTTTGTAGCAAGGGTAACTTTCAGACATAGCACTTTTGCTTTTATCTGTGTATGTGTATGTTTATGGATTCAGAATCGAAGAGTCTAAGGTTTAAAATATCTTTTGAAACCCTGGGACTACCTAGGTGACCTCTAGCTCCCTTCCAGAATAGAACAATGCAACAGAGGCAATAATGCTTCCAAAACAATCCGATACCAGAGCACGTGCTGCTTTTTATCTGCAAAGTGATCTGAGTGGACCCCCCATCTGCAGACTCAACCAAGGAAAGGAGCAATAAGAACTGAATGAGCCCAACTGGAGGAAGCTTCCTAGAGGAGAGGAGTTTTCAACATCCCATGAAGATTCCTAACTCCATGACAGACTCAAAGAGACCAGGGAACTGGTGGGGGCGGGAGTCAGGGCGCCACTTCTCAGAAGGGACTGTGATCAAAACAACAGCCAAAGAAGGCCAGCCAGACCTGAATAAGAGCGGCAGAGATGATGATGGGGTGGGAGGCACAGGGTGGCCCATAGCTGCTTGAAAGCCAACACGTGCTGAGGAATGGCAAACAGGGAAAACCTTAAGTCAAATCACCCTAAGGAAGCAGCGCTTTATTCTGGGAAGGGAAGGCTGAGGGCCAGAGAGTCAAAGAATCCAGGAGTTTGGAGGGCACAGCAGGGAAGCCGAACAAGGATGACTACAGGACAGGCTTTCTATTTTTCTCCTCATTCCTTTTGGCTGGGGCAGAGGAAATAGCTTCAAAGTGGAGGTTATATGTGTGTGTGAGGGGGTGGATGTTAGAACAGAGACTAGAGAAATCCATTACTTTGTACCTCAGTAGTGGTGTTTTCCCCTGAACCCCCCAGTTCAGGGGAGGACCTCTACTCCTTCCCCTCTGCAGCCCCAGTGTCCCCCTTGCTCTCAAACACACCCCCTCTGCAACTCTTGGACCACACAGCCCCAGTGTTCTCCTGGACTCCTCCAGCCCCAGCCATCTCCACCCGAAGCCTCTTTCCCTTGTTGCTCTCCCAGACGCTCCCCCTCTCCCAGTTTCCCAGCCTCTCTGCTGCTCTCTCTAACTATTCTCATCCTCCCTGTGTAGGAGGGGCCCACTTCAGGCTGCATGTTTTCAATGCTTCCCCCTCCTCATTCTCCTCAGACAGCTCATTTGCAAGCAGGACTTTCAATTCAGCTAACAACCCCATAGGAGTGACCCTCAAAGGGGCCCTATTTTATATGTGTATTGAGCATCAGGGGTACTCAATAGATGTGGAATAATGACTCCCAAATTGGTACTTCAATCCTGATTCCAACTAGCACCTCCAGTCCCTCACTAGATATCTCCAGACAGACTCCCCATCATCACCTTAAATTCACTGTGATCACCTTGAGTCCCAAATCAATTCTCCCAGAATTCCCTCCTAGGTCATGCACCTGCTAGAGCCGGCCCAGCCCACTCTCCACTCATTCATCTTCACACTGTCCCTCTGAGCAGCCTCGGCACATCTGCATACTCCAACCCCAAGCCCCAGACCAGCCTAAGTGCCTTCACTGCCAGGGTTTGCTTTCACATCCCTGACTGTCCCCTGATGCTTCTCCCCTGTAACCCCACTTCTTGCCTGGCTGCATGGGTAATCTTTCTGAATACATCACAGTCCTCATCCAGGTCCCAGAGATCTTCATTTCTTCTGCTCAGGGTCTGGACCCCTCAGCCTGCCTCTGCAGCCTTGCCCCTACTCTCCCTGCCAGGAAGCCTTGCCTCCAACAGGGTCTGGATCTTCTTGGCCCCTCATAGATCTCTGAGCTCACTTTCAACATCCAACACTGCTGCTCTTTTGAGGATGTAAATCCCAAGTATCCTCTCCAACTGAGTTTCCCCTACACATTCCCTGATGGAATACAACTTAACACTCCTAACTCCTGCCACCAAAAGCCAGTAGCTCCTCTGGGCCACTGTGACAACAAAAATGTCCCTGGTTAAGAAACACTGGTTGGGGGTAGCACTTGTGGCTCAGTGAGTAAGGCGCTGGCCCCATGTACTGAGGGTAGTGGGTTCAAGCCCAGTCCCTGCCAAACTGCAACAAAAAAATAGCTGGGTGTTGTGGCAGGTGCCTGTGGCCCCGCTACTTGGGAGGCTGAGGCCAGAGAATCGCCTAAGCCCAAGAGCTGGAGGTTGCTGTGAGCTGGGATGCTGTGAGCTGGGATGCCATGGCACTTTACCAAGGGCAACAACGTGAGACTCTGTCTCTAAAAAAAAGAAAAAAAGAAAAGAAAGAAAAAAAAAGAAACACTGGTTAAAACTGTTGTCCCCCCACTTCCCTATGTGACTGTTCCTAAATTAATATACCCCAGGACTTTCACCTGCTTGCAGATCCTTAGCTTCTCTTTGGAGTTTGCAAAGAGTAATTACAATAACAATAATAGCATTATCTATGCCAGGGATTTTCACCTGGTATGTTGCGGCACATAGATATGCCACAAATTTTTTTTTATTTTCAAAAGAAGTTCAAAGCAGTAAGTATATTATTTTTCTTACTTTTTTGGATCATCATAATTTAAGTGTGCTGTGGAAGTTTAACTATAGGTTCCAGTGTGCCATGAGATAAAAAAGGTTGAAAAAACACTGATCTATACTCTAGACACTGTCTTACATCTCCTACATATGTTAATTCATTTAATTCTTAAGACTACCTCAGGAGACAGCATTCCATTTTCTTGCTTTTCAGATTAGAAAATTGAGGGAGAAATTAAGTAAATTGCCCAACATCACTGACCCGGTAAGTAGCTAATAAAAAGGCATAGCAGAAAGCCAGACTTTGAAGTCACACCCCCAAAAAAACCTTTTAAATAACAACTCTTTCACTAAGTGGCTGTGTGACCTCGGGTAAGTTATTTTCCCTCCTGAACTTCAATATTCGTATTTGTAATAAAGCTTCTAACAAAGCTTTGCTGCAGCTTCCTTTTCAAAATACCAAGTCCAGTCCTGTCTCCAGTCCTCTGTGCACTTCTCAAAGAATAAGCTATAGCTGTCTTCACTTGCTCTGCCCCCATTTCCTCTCTGCCAACTCTCTCTAACCCTGCCATTCTGCTAACCTCTTTATCACCGACTCTGATGGTCCTCATCCCCATCTCCGGCTGACCACCGTTTCCAGCTCCTTCTTCCCTCCATCTCAATGGCCTCTTCTCCTTGGTTCCTCTCCTATTTACCTGGGAAATAAAATGCTTCTCAGGCATGTTCATGCTTACCCCGTGAAACCCCGCTTCTTTCCCTTTCTGCTTGGGTGCTCTCATCTGCCCAATCCTCACTGTTCCCACTATGTTAAGCTCAACTCTGAGATTCTTTTGGGTTCTAACCTCATATTTCCTGTTGCAGCCAGACCCCTCTGCCCTTCTCTCACTCTGGTTGGTCCCTGCCCTCTAACCAAGCTGTTCTCTCAATCTCTTCACTCTCCTCCAAACTGCAGGTTTTCCTTCCCTATAGAACAACATGTTATATACCATCCCGTCCCAATATTTTTTCTTCTCTATTTTTTATAAAATCATAATCAGAGAAAAATACAAAATATTTTAAAATCCTACCCATTTTAGGAAGCAAACTCTAGCTGCCCTCCTCTAAGTGCCCACCTCCCTCTACCTGGGAGGTTTTCCCTATCAGGACCTCACTACCAGTTGTTTGGTAATGTGTGTGAGTGTTATCTCCCACACCAGGCTCTGGGATCCTCAGAGGCTTACAAAGCTTGGCTCACACATGATCACAGATTGCATCAGACTGTAAATTCTCTTCCAGCTCCAGTATTTGAGGATTTGGAATTTGAGGATTCAGTTTCTTGACCATGTCTTCAGTTAGCAGGAATCCATATGTTCATGAGCAGCAGACAGGACTGTCCCCTTTAGGGGAGCTGAGCACCAAGAGAAACCAGGGGGGTTAAAAAATATTCTGTATCTGACTTGGCCCCTGTGGCTCAAGTGGCTAAGGCATCAGCCAAGTACACCCAAGGTGGTGGGTTTGAATCCAGCCTGGGCCTGCCAAACAATGACGGCTGCATTGTGGCAGGCGCCTGTAGTCCCAGCTACTCCAGAGGCTGAGGCAGGAGACTCACTTGAGCCCAGGAGTTGGAGGTTGCTGTGAGCTGTGATGCCACCGCACTCTACCCAGGGAGACAGCTTGAGGCTCCTGTCTCAAAAAAAAAAAAAAAAAAATTCTGTATCCGGAGGTAGGGGTAAGAGGAGTATCCGAGAGTCTGATTCCCTCTCCTCCAGCCTATCAGGACATCCAGAAAGGGACTTTTCAAAACGTCCCTGTATAAGCTACCACACATACACACACACTCTTTACCTATACCCCAGGAGGCAGATAAGTTTCCCCAGAAGCTCTTAAGGAGTATCACCTCCCCTCTTACTCCAAAAAAGAGACTAGCCCCATCCCGAGTATCCTGAGGCTCAATGCCTCACTGCAAACCACAAAGCATGGCTGCCCCCTTGGGGCATCATAGAGCATCGCAGGCTCCATTATCTACCCTCTTGGCCCCATCAAGATATATTACACAAACCTCCACCTCCAGCCCGCCAACAAAACACCAATGTACTCCCCATCCCTCCAGGCCCCAACCCTCACCCTGCACTCGGAGCCCACCCAATTTACATTCACATCCCCCTGAGCAACACCCCCACTATGCATTGCCCGCCCCATGCCTGTATCCCCACCCCTCTAAAGGCCTTGGGCATAGCCTATCCCAGTCTCAAACATCCATTTGGAGTGTCTACGTGTTTATTATGTCTCCATCTCCAGGCCCACCATCCTCCCACCACCATCTGGCCGTAAGTACCTGAAGGGTAAGCCTGTATACGCTGGTCAGCCCAGCCCCATGGCCGCCACCACCACCACCACCACCCCACTGTCCCTACTGCAGCTCTGAGTAAGGGAAATAACACAGGCTAGGTAGCTTTGTGTGTCTAGGACAGTTTCTCAAAATGCAGTGAGAGGACCACGGACATCAGAATCACCTGAGACATTGGGTAAAAATATAGATTCCTGAGCCCCACGCAGAACTACTTCAGAACTACTTAGTGAGTCGGGCAGTGGGGTCTGAAGTCTAAATTTCCACCAAGTTCCTCTGGTGATACTTGTAACTTCAGAATCATTGTCCTAGATGCCTGACTCCTTCACTCTTACCAACTCCCCGGATTTGTAAGTGTTATCCTACTTGGAACAGTTTAAGAACCCAAGACATACACAGCTAAGTTGGTGACAGGCACAGGGCCAGCGGCAGGGATCCCAAGCAAGGGATTCAGGTTCTTCCATGACCCCAAGGCTGTGGATTTCTTGGTCCAGGAGACCCTGTCAGAAGAACGGGGTACCAGGGGCTCCACGCGGGGGCAGACAAGAGGCAAAGTAGCTCATACCGGAATGCGTGAGCCCAACGGGCGCCACATATGGATCCTACGTGTCCGGGCCGCTGGCAAGCTTTTCCCACACCACAGCCCTCTTCTTGCCGCTCAGGAGGTGGGCTGGTCGCGCCTATACGGAACTGCTCCCCGCGGGCTCCCCGCCGTGGCAAGTGCGGGAAACGCAGCAGCTGCCTCCCCGCCAGCTCAGCGCCTGCCACTGGCTCAGCGGCCCTGCGTGGAGCGAGGGCGCCACACTGCGGCCGCAGTAGGGACGGCACACCCCAGAAGAGAGCACTGCAAAGATGGTGCTTGACGTCCAATTTCCAGGTCTCCTCCCACCTCATCGTCCCGTTTTCTAGCCCACCCCTGTCTAAGCGCCTTCTAACTAATCCATAGTCCCCCGACATCAAGAAAGCCAGAGATGATATTCACAGACCAGTGTCTCTGGGCTCCCACAAGAAGTGAGGCAATGCAGACCCCTGTATTTCCTACCCCCAATCTGTTAATTGTGCAACTCTTTCCCTAGGTTCAGATTATATACTCCTGCTCATCACTGCAGAACTCTCAGCACCACAGACTCTCCAGCAAGTTTCTCTTAATAAAGCCCAATGCCATGCTGACTGCCTATTAAAAATACTCTCATTTTCCACTAACCTTTAAAATAAAAAACGACCTCAGAATTGAACCCAGTATTCCAGAAGTGGCCTGACCATCTCAGAAAGCAGTGGCGTAAACACCTCTTTTGATCTGGCTGCTATGTTTTGGCTAATGCAATTCATGGTTGGACAGGGTTTTAGCAGTCACATTACACAGTTGACTCATATTGAGCTAGTAGTCAACTAAACCCTCCCCCCAGGTCTTCTCTTCATGAACTGCTGCCAAGCTGCCCCCGCCCAAACCCAGTACTTATGTCATTGATTTTGTTTTAACCTAAGTGCAGGACTCTACATTTATCCCTGTTAAATTTAATCTTGTTGGTTCCAGCCCAGTGTTTCAGCCTGTTGAAATCGTTTTGAATCCTGACTCTTTCATGCAAAGTATTAACTGCCCCTCCTAGCTCTATCACCTGCAAACTTGATAAGACTGCTGCCTTGGTCAGTTGTCAATAAAAATGTTAGATAGGACACAGGCCCAGACTCAGCCCTAAGGCATACTACTGGAGACTTCCCTCTAGTCAAGGCGGACATTGATCCATTAATCAACCCTCTCTGAGTTTGGCTCTTCACCAAGCTTCATGGCCATTTGGTTCAGATGTCTCTGACACATCTACAGATATTGCGAGGCTGTCAGCTGCTTTGCTGAAAATGTCTCTTGCCCCAGGGTGTGGACCTAATACAAAGACTAGCCCTTCTTTCTACCCTCCAAATCTCCAGCATCATTTGTTCAACCATAACTTCAGGGAATTATAGACTCCCAATGGGGCCCCCTCCTGCATTACTTGAGGTAATATTTCTGTTTCAGGATCCCCCTTGGTGTGTCTTTGCTAATTCCTATCCCATTACTCCATGCTTCCTCTGAGCTTATTCTCTTGAATTCTCTCTCCTGCTGCCTTCTCTGCCTACAAATGTACAAGGGTCTCCTTTGCCTAAAAAGCTGCCTACCAGGCTGCCTTCTTTAGTCTATGGATGGCTTCTGCTTCTGTCCTAAAAATTCAAACACTTTCAAATTCACCTCCCATGTCTTCTCAATCTTCAATAATCTGAGCTTACATCTCTCAGCTGAGTAAACACACTGCCTAGGCAGTGGGCAGTGATAGCAAAGGTGGAGGCAGAATATTCACAACCAGATCATATAGACCAGACATAGGAATTCCCAAAGCAAGAGAGCCTGGGAACGCTCACAGACCAAAGTCAGGCCATGGTCAAATTAAGCAAGTGATCCGGAAGTTCACAGAAACTGTGACATGAGTTGCGTGGTCACAGAAAGCACAAGCAAACATGAAGAAGTCTGAGCCTGAGGACTCCTTACATTTTCCTATATGGGCTGGAATCAGTTCTGAGGCAGGTGATATGGGAAGACAGGCTGGCTGGAGTGGGAGGATGTGAGTGGGGAGGAGGACAGGGCCTGTTTTTTCCTGAGCCCTTATTCTAGGGTACACAGCATCAGTTGTCAGGAACTCAGGGAGCCTCAAGTTCAGGCATCATGCACTCAAACATCTTTGTGGAGCAGACAGGTCACATGAGACAAACCAGGCATCAGGTAGAACAATAGTGAAGAGTGGAGATTGGCAAACTGGAAGGAACACACCCACGGGAGCAGCTGCCACTCAGCTCCAAACAACTGTTGTCACATGGGTAAGGTGATTTCATTGCTGCCTCATCTGACTTTCCAGAGAAATGCTTTCAGATGTGAATTTTTGATCTTTAATTTTGTCAAAAAAAATTTTTTTTTTTGAGGCAGAGCCTCAAGCTGTAGCCCCAGGTAGAGTGCTGTGGCATCACAGCTCACAGCAACCTCCAACTCCTGGGCTCAAGCGAGTCTCCTGCCTCAGCCTCCCAAGTAGCTGGGACTACAGGCACCACAATGCCTGGCTATTTTTTGGTTGCAGCCGTCACTGTTGTTTGGTGGGCCTGAGCTGGATTTGAACCCGCCAGCTCAGGTGTATGTGGCTGGCGCCTCAGCCACTTGAGCCACAGGCACAAAGCCAATTTTGTCAATTTTTAAAAACTTTCAAAAACACATATTAGTCAAACAAAAATATATCTGTAGCCCTAGTCTGGGGGTTGCCTCATCCTTTGAAAAGCTAAGGTAACAGGTTTGTGGTAATACCATATTAAGAACTCTTTTGAGTTTTTTGATGTCCATGAGGATGATTCTTGTGTTCTTTAGAAACAATTTGTATTTCAAAATTAGTTTTAAAAATACAGTAGAACCTCTATAAGTTGACCACTCAAGGGACTGTAAAAACCTGGTCAAAATGCAGAGGTGCTTACCATAAGGAACTAATCCTATACAGGTGTCCAGTCTATGAAAATTAGGTTAAGGAGGTGGTCAATATAGGGAGGTGATCAACTATGGAGATTCTGCTGTATATTCAATTTTTCAAAGTTACAAATCTAAGGAGGTACCTATGGCTCAGGGATAGGGTGCTGGCCCCATATACTGAGGGTGACGGGTTCAAGCCCAGCCCTGGTCAAACTGCAAAAAAAAAAAAAAGTTACAAATCTAAAATCCTAGCTCTTTTCTAAGCTTTTAAGTACAGCTTACAAATATTATTTTGCTTATAAAACAAAGGAGTTTGACGTAATGTTTGAAGACCTTACATTTAACTCCTTTAAACACGTAAATGGTACTTATAAGGTTAATATATTTGATCTCCTTAAGTACTCAATTTATCTGATCAAAACAAACTTCCCAAGTACTTATATCCCCAATAAAGTTTATAAATACAGCAAATCTTAAGTCATTTTAAGTGTTTCAAAACTAAACAGAAAGTTAGCAAGTCTTCAACTTAAAATCCAAGTATAAACCCTCAATACTTTTTAGTTGGCATTACAAAGCAAATCTGTTACTTTTACAAATTCTTTTCCATATGTCAAGGACTGAAAATACAAACTGCATAGATTCCTTAAAGCAAACAGTGAGGTGTGGGTTTGATGTTCTTGAACATACCTATCCTTCATTCTAAGGCCTCCATCATTAAAAGATCCATAGCTTCCAATGAAACCACTGATGGCTCCTACCCCTGAGTTTTGGAGGTTATCTTCTCAGACAGCTAAAACTGTAAACAACCAGAAACATTGGTTGGGCCACTGACTAGATTCTGAAGAGACCCAGGAAGGCCGATGGCCTTGTAAAGGCCACTCACAGGGCCTCTGTTATGTGGAGAGGCAGTCAACCAGCTTATATCCCTGGGCTTACTGCTCTTCGTCACCCACCTGGACTTTCTCATCTATGCTGCCATATACCTAGACTGGGCGGTGTATCTCCTTGGCTCTCAAAACACAAAATATTTTCTCCTCTTGATGATTTCTGTTTTTTATTTTCTTCCTTCTAGGGGGGACCCAGTTGAACACAGGATTTCTCTCTCAACTGTGACTTGTGGTTGCAATTCCTCCTAAGGTCCTCCTGACGTTAACTCTGGTCTCCTTTCCCAGTTCAGGGGCCTGTCCTCCACTCCACACCACCCCGCTTTTGTTTGGCTTTTCCCTCTAGCACTCAGCTTCTTTCTTGAGACTCTCACTTCTTAGCAACACTTTCTGTGCCCCAGCCCAGCGTCAACTACATGACAGAGGATCCCTACTTCCTCTCCAATACTGTAGGGTCCTGCCCCTTTCTCTACAGTTCTTCCCCATTCATACACACACTCCCTTCAGGCAACTGACCTCGCCCCAGAAAAGAAAATAAGTCTGATATTACATGTTCACACTAAGGGCAGCTAAGTAAAATGGAATGCTTCCTAAGGAGAAAAGAAATAAAGAAAGGAAACTAACATTTATTGAGCATTAACTAGGAACTGGCCATGAAGTTAACTCTTTCACATGAGTTGTCTTGTTAATTCCCAGTAGCCACATGAGAAGACCTGTAAAGAAATCAAGGCTGAGGATGGTGGCTCGTGCCTGTAATTCTAGTACTCTGGCAGGCCAAGGGGGGAGGATTGCCTGGGCTCAGGAGTTTGAGACCAGCCTAAGAGTGAGACCCCATCTCTACAAAAAAGAAAAATGAGCCAAGCGTTGTAGTAGTGTGCGCCTGCAGCCCCAGCTACTCAGGAGACTGAGGTAGGAGGATGGCCTGAGCCCAGTTGTTTTTGGTTGAGTGAGCTATGATGCAGTCAGTGCACTCTAGCCCAGGTGACAGAGACAGACCCCACTCCCCACCAAAAAATGAAACCATTAAGCTTTGATCATCTCACTTGTAAGGAAAAAGTGAAACCAAAGATTCAAACCTTGTCTATGTGATTCCAAAGCTTAATCCCTTGCTCAGCATGCCACTTTTCCTTTTTAAATCAAAATGAAATCCTTACTAGTCAAATATTGGCAGAGTGACAGGACAGTGTTTTGGTGGAAAAATGCTTTCCTGATTTCTTGCTAGAAAACTGAGAGGCTTTAATCTGAAAACTTGGCCAGGTAAAGTAACTCACACCTGTTATCCCAGCACTTTGGGAGGCCAAGGTAAGAGGATCACTTAAGCCCAGGCATTAAAGACCAGCCTGGGCAACATAGCAAGACCACATTTCTTAAAAAGAAAACAAAAATAAACAAACAAAAACCAACTGGAAGCCCCTGAAATTCTGTGCCCATCCACTCTGTAAAAGCTCTCCCAAACCCCCACAATAGTACCCCAAGAACTTTTATACAGTGTTCAGTTTACAAAGCATTTCCATCTATCCAACCACCTTACACAGAAGACAGTATTAGTTTAAAAATGAGGGAACTGAAGCATTGAGAGACTAATATGGCCAGTGGCCCAGCCTGTGTGAAGTACTTCTACATTTCAGTGAGGTTCACTGCCCCTCTGCCTGCAGTTTCTTCCACTCAGCCACACTGTCCTCCACAGACACTTTCCTTTCTCATTTCCTTTGTTCTGGGAATGAGATGGCAACCTAGAACCTAAGTTTCTGCTTGTTCTCTGTTCCTGAAGACTCTGCCTTAGTAAAACCGTCTTCATTCCCAGCCCTGCCCTTTATGGACTTTCAGTCTCTTCCCCAACCTTTATCTTTTCTATTTTGCTTCCCCCACCCAGAGTCATCTCTCCTGAGATTCCACATTGAGTATTGTTATCTTGAGAGTTGGAGTAGGATCAGAAAAGCCTGCTGCCAGTAGTTTCTCTCCAAGTACTACCTGAACACTGTTGTTGGACATTCGATCTTCATAATGAAAACAGCTTCCTGAGTGCTCTGCACTGAGCTGGGTGTTTAAAAAACATCATCACAAACCCTCATACCAATGTTGCAAGCTCAGGGGAAGAGGCAAAGACCTAGAGTCCTTGACTTCCCTAAGGTTACCGTTAGGAAGTGGCAAATGAGGGTTCAAAGCCCAGTCCTTGTCAGTGTACCACATAAACCCTCTTGAGACCAATGACCATGCAGACTGAAGTGGGTGAGGTCTACTCAAATAATATGGTAGAAGCTCACAATTCAAAAACTTGGAGGCAACATTCTCAAGCCCATGGTCCTCCTGCCTCTAGACTAGAATGGCAGGCTCCGTGTGTCTCCTGTGTCCCTTTCTGCTATGCAGATGACACAGTGTCCCCTTCTTGCCTTTATGCCCTCTGTGCTGCTGGCTCAAAAAGACCTTCAGTGCCTCTTCAGGAAACTATCTTTTTATTCCCTAGGGATCATCAGCTCTGATGTCTTTTGCTTTCACTGAGTGGTTTATACATATTTTTAATATTACAGAAAAAATTTTTGGATGATCATTCTCCAGCGATAGCAGGGGTAATAGGGTCTTTGTGAGAGTCACAGGCCTGTCCTAGAGAATGACCCTAGAAGGGTATGGACTGGTAACACAAACAGGAAATTGATGCTTTCATCTCTGCTCTGCTCAGGAGTTGACAACTAGATGTCCTCTGAAATGAGAAATAGAACCTTAGTCAGAAAGATAGATGGGAAGAGGGTGAAGACTGAAAGAGACAGAAAGGCTGGGCCACTAGAAGATAATAACTGAGCCTGTGTAGGGACAAGTTACTCTACACTAAGCCTTTCTTTTTACATACATTATTTCACATAACCTGGAAAAGGTAGGTAATGTTATCCCTATACTTATAAAGCAGCTGAGTTTTAGGTGGTTTGTCATTTGCCCAAGATCATGCAAAAATGGCAAATCCGGGTACACAAAGTCTTCATTTTCATCACTGCACTATACTGCCCTATATATTATATATTCAAGAGGTAATAAAAACTTATAAGCCCAGATATAGCTTACATTTTAGATTAAGTAAAAAGAGCTTCCCTAAAAAATAGTATTAACCTCAATGATCAAGTGAAAAGGTTTTAAATAAAACTTAATAAAACAGCAAAATTAGCTAGGGCTAAAGTGGTTTCCAAAGCCTAGAGCCAGTTATCTAAACAAACAAACAAAAAAAACAACAAAAAAAACAGGTGACTCCAAGGTTACTGCATAGTGGTTTGCAGCCCAGAGAGGGATGGCTTAGCACAAGCTAAAGGCATAACTCCTTCTCCCACAGGGTGGGGACCAGGGTTTGAGGCAAGAACACAGCTACACAGACCAGGACTGCAGAGAGGTGTGGGTTACAGTGAGAAGGGGAGGTGGCTGGAGGCAGGGACAGAATCTAACACATCAGTGGGATCATGGTGTAGAATAGCCTGAGAATTCCAGCCAGAAAGCCAGAATCTATCACAGGCTTAAGTAACTTGATTCCAACACCTCTTCCCAGCAGGATCTAGCAAGGTGACGCCAGAGGCCAAAATGCAGATAAGGACAGTAGAGGGTTACAAATGAGCAAGTCAGGTTTATCTACCCTCCACGATGAATCCAGGCCAGCAACTAAAATGATTTTTTCAAAGATTTCTGGAACCAACCAGAGGATTTTCTAGTATTGGGCGTCTATTGTCTAGCCCATTCCCTGGAGTGATTAATCACAAAACCTTTAAGCACTGAGAAGCAGAGTGTTTATCGTAGGACTAGAAGAAAAAGAAGCCAAAGGAGAAAGTCTCTAACCCCTCATTACTCATCTCAGACTGTCAGTTCTTGCAGATGGCCTACTGTGAATCCCCCAGCTTGTTCAGGTACTTCTCCTTTTGCACCCGTGGCTGGAATTGCCCACCTGTCTCCCCATTGAACCTAGAGCACCACATGCATTAGGGACTAGTATAGTACCCGGAACAGAAGCACTCAACAAATGGTAGCTATTAACATCCTACTCTTATATTTATCTGTATTCTCTTCTGAATGCCCATGCTGACTGACATATTTAAATTCTATATACTTGTATTACAGTTTAAACACATCAAAGGGCATGGACTAAAAGTGCACTAAGGGGAACTCATTCGATGATTGCCTCAGCGTCTTGTGGTGTGAGAACTTCTCTGGGTGTAATGGGGACTCATTTAGCTGCCCACACAATGTAAAGAGAGCACAGAACTGACAGCTTCTCACCCAAAGCCCCAGTGTATAGCACAGTGATGTCTGGCCAACCACACAGAACAGGCGTCAGACACTTCCCGGTTTCCCTTCCTCTAGGACAGATTTAGGTGTCAAGACATTTGGTCCTCCCCAACTCAAAGGTGGTTTTCTCCAGGGTAGTTTTCCTTGCTCTTCCCTATGTTTTTCTTGAAAGGGAAGGAATCACTGGAAATCTGTTTAGAAATCACTGGAACCAAGTTTCTGAATAAGTCACATAATAAATGTAACAACCACCACCACCACCACCACAGCCATTTATTTAGTGCTTGCCAGGCACTGTGCTAAAGCTTTACAAACATTGTTTCGGTTAATCCAACCACCCTGAGGTAGATATTTTCAACACCCTTCCCCCTACATTGTCATTATACTTGAGGAAACTGAGGCTCAGAGAAGTTAAGCCAATCAACCAAGGTCAAAACCAGCTGGTAAGTAGCAAAGCTAGAAATCTGAACCAAATATATTTGACTCCAAAATCCATGCTTTTAAATATTATGCTAGATTGTTTTCCATTCAAAGTTAAAGGATACACGCTCCTTCTCAAAATATTACACAGGACAGATTTTCTTTTTGTTGGGGGGGGGGAGTAGTTTAACTTCCTTAATCAGCCAAGTTAGGAGTGAAGAAATAGTCTGGGTATGAGCTGACTACTTAACCCTTTCTCCTATTCCCCTAGCTGCCAGGCAGGGCCTTTTTTTCTTTTTTTGTCCCATCGAAGACCTCCACTCCTGACATCTAACTACTCAATATCTTGTTTTCCTTTCAGTAACCACTAAAATGCAGAAGTCAGCCAAACCTGGTGACAGGGACTCAAAAACACCTGAGAGAAATAAGGAGACATTCACAAAATGGCCATCATTCCTGAACTGCTGGACCCTAAGGCACACAGATGCATTTAGATGGAAACACAAATTTCAGTACTTCCACCCTAGTTTACCAGGCCCAGCCTCATTCTTTCAATGTCCAGACCAACCCCTGTAACGAGTTCTTTACCACTCTCTAGATACTTTTCCCCTAACCCATCTCTGGTGGTCTCACTAACTATAAGCCCCTGGGCCTCAAGGCTGCCATACTGAGGCTTTACCCCCGAGAACAGCCCCTAAAGTGCTCAGCAGGGCTAGATTCAGGATCCCATGAAGATTAAATAGAACTGGCTGAGGACAAGCATAGGACGGGCCCTGACAGTGAGACAAGCTGAACCAGGATATAAAGAACTGACAAAGGAATGGGAAAATGATATAGCAGACATAGAACAAATGGCAAAATAAACAGAGCTATCTATTAAAGGCTAGAAATCAGAGCTGTCCCAAACATGAACAGGGATGACCCCAGGAATACAGATCCTAAAGATCAGGTCTGTCCAAACACAGATAGCCATAGAGCTTCAGAGTCAGAAGCAAGTGTTTCAAAAAAGGGCTTTGGTGAAGGCGCCACTGAGTGCCTGAGTAGGGGGAAGCTGAGTAAGAGAAATTAGAAGGAGCTCTGGAAATGGAAGCTGGAACATCCCTTCAGAATAGGCAGAGTCATCAGAGAGTATGCAGGGATTGGAGGACAAGCAGTTTGAGGTCCCAGACAAAGGGGAGTAGGACAGTCTGAACTGTCAGGGCCTCTGGTGCCCCTGAGCTACTTCCAGGCATATCCTATCACCCCCCACATCTGAGTAACCTGGTCACTGAGAGTCACTCCCTGAAGCCCTTGCTAAATTTTTAACTGTACCAGATTTTGAAGGGTGGAAGATGCAGAGGTAGGGAACCTATGGAGAGAAGAGATACAGCCTCATTCTTGGGAAGTTCACATTCTGAAAGGAAACACTAAACCATCAACTGCTTGTCCTCTCAAGCAGGGAGCCTCTGATGTAAGGAACCCACTGCATATGAGTCACAAAACTGAGGAATAAATACCAATACCAAGTTTAAAGGGGCAGAGGAGGGGTGGGACCTGGGAAGACTCAAGATGCATTTCTCAACACTTTAGGACCCAGCATATTACTTAACCTCATCACTGCTCACACACCTGGGCCAGAGGCCTGAGCACCCTCCACTCAACCACAGCTGTACTGATGTGGGGGAGAAATATCAATGTTGCTGGGAGGCCTCAAGTGAGGGAGTCCCTTTCTTGAGTGCCCAGGGGCTTGGAGCCTGGAGGTAGAGCGTTGCTTTCCACTATCTTCCACCTCTCTTAATAGTCCCTGACCTCATCTACACAGGGTACACCACATACATGGATAGCTTCATAACCTCTGGTTACTTCATGTAGTTTCCTCTTCAACTAAGCAGAAGTTCTTGGGGTTTGGTAAAGACCAGATTTTCTTTATACCCTGCAGTATGAAGAATGTCAAACACTTGTCATAGGCAGGGCCATCAGGGGTGCTGATTTTTACAAAAAAAGATTTTTCACAAATACCACAAACACATGTCAAAACCATTCCACTGTTATTCTTCGCCCCATAGCTTGCATTTGACACCTATCTTTGTTGGCTCTCACCCAAAGGAATCTATTCCTATATCCAGCTCAGGCTGGGGACTGGGTCCCTATTCTTTGTTAAGTACAAGCTCCACCCACTTGTGGCAATACTGAGAGGGTATATAGCCCAGGAATCTCTAGGAGCAGAGGGAGGGAGTGTCTCCCCACACTGGGCTGGCCCACTGATAAGGATCCTTCCCCTCTCCGTCTCCTAACAGATTCAGATTAATGATCGCTCATTCCTAATTGTCAAATTTCTTTTCCTTCATCCTGTGTCTAATCACCAGTGACAGAAACCATTACGCAAATGAGAGCAGACGACTTCCCCCAACTGTTCGCGTTGGTAAAAACCTTGTAATTTAGAGCTCTGATTTGTAGGGGAAGCTGGTCTCCCCCAGGCATCCTGGGCATCTGCTCAACTGATGCCCACAACAGCCCCTCCTCCATCCCCTGAATGCCAACCCCCCAACAAATATTTGACTTCTCAAGCAGTAGTTTTCTCTGCACCTGCTGGTATAAATACGGGAGTCTGCAATGTGGCTGACCTCTATATAGGCCCAAACCCCTACATTCCCTTGGTGTGTCTACCTCTGTGTTGCTGGCTAGGATGGGGGTAAGCAACTACAGCAGAAATGTTTCTTCAGCTCCAAGCAGAATTTGAGCCTAACCAGCCTCTAACTTAGTTAAGTGAAGGGAAGAGCCTCAATCTTTCCCCGGGGAGGAAGAAAGCAACAGCAGAACATGAATCAAGACTCTGTTTACCCAAAACCAGAGCTTTTCAATTCTTAGATGCAGAAGGCTGCTCAGAGGAGGTATGGGACAGAAACACAATCAGATCTACACCCAGATCCCCCCCAGAATCTTTCAGCACTCCTAATATGGCTTCTCAGGCAGCTTTCCAGACATCTTTAGCTGGAGCCCACAAGAGCTTTCATCCTGGGCTGCATCTTCTGCACCCTTTTGAACTGAGTCTGCCTATAGATAATGCCCAAAGGGGTGAGAACTGAGGACAGGGCCCATGCTACAGGGAGGGAGTTAAGGAAGGAGAATCAACATAGTTTGGTAGAAAAGAAGGAGCAGAGAGCTTGCAGCCAAACAGCACTAGGTCAGAATCCTGATTGCCACTCATCACTTAATCTCTCTGAGCCCATTTCTTCATCTGTAAAGTGAGAATACCTACCTTGCAGGATAGTGAGGAACAAAGATAAAAGCACTAGGCACGTATTAGGTGTCTAAAAATCAGGGGTTGCTATTACCCAGGGATCGGCACCAATCCTGTGAAGGTTCCAAGGTCAGCCTTCCCCTCCTTCCCTCCCCTTCAGCTACCTTAGATCAGACCTGTGTAAGCACAGCACCCAGCAAGGACCAGCTGAGTGGCACACACCTCCCTGCCACTCATAACCCACATCTTTGAGGGCTGAGCCTGGACTGGAGCAGACCTGCTGAAGAAAAGGTAATAATCTGCTACCTTTCCAAGTGTAACTGTGGCCAATTTATCCTGTCTGCCTTGTCTTCTTTGCTGCTTTCTTAAGGGATGGAAATGCACTGCAATCACATTTTCCAGCACTGACTGTGTTGGAAAGAGCTACACTTAAGAAGGGTATCATGTCTTTACACTCACACTGCATTGGACAACCCCAGATGGGGTACTAAAAATAAAACACTCCTTCCCAAATATGCACATACGTGTGCACACACATATACCTACATCCTCTCAGTTCATCAGTGCATCATAAACTGAGCTTTGGGGGTGAGAGCAATAGCTCTAGAAGTAAACTTTAGGCAAAACAAAACAAAACAAGGTGGAGGAAAAATAAAATAAAACCAAAGACTCAATGTCTCTTCCCTTCCAGAGAAGGGGATGGAGATGGGAGCGGAGGTAAGTACACATAGGGCCACACCACCCGATCCCAGGCACCCCATTCCCACTGAACAGATGTAAAAAATGGCCCTTCAAGTTGTGCAATATGCAGCTGTCCGGCTGTACGCTGTATGCAGCCCTGAGAGGGATTCCCATGACTAGCAACTAACAGATAAGAAAATTCTACTTCCATACTCTATTGGTTGCCCTGACTATTGAGGGTGTTGCAGAATATTACAGTGGGGTCTGGCAGAGGCGCTGGCTTTAAATGGCAAGGGTACATTTTTGCTCTTGCCCTGAGGTGGATTTTAGGTAGTAAGTTAACTGCCTAAGCTTGACCCCTTTTCATCTACTCAGCCAGAAAGCTCAGCAGAAGTAGATGTGGCCTGGGCAGGGGGCATCATAGGGCCTAGAGGTTCTAGCCAGTTAGCCTCAGGTAGCTTGCAGTGAGACCTGACTGACATATGATGGCTAAAATCCAAGTTAAAAAGCTTTAGGTCAGGTCAGGCAGTACTTCCTGTATAGCCCCACTGGACAAGGTAAGCAGTGGAGAACCTTAGTAAGCAGGGAAGCTGGCCAGTGTGGACACACACACACAAACACATGCACATACACACACAGGTCTGCACCCCTAGAACCTAGAGATGACAAAGCTAGAAGTCCCTTGGTACGCAGCACCAGGAGAAGAGCTGGTGCTGAAAGAGAAACTATGTGTCTTTAATTCAGAACTTACACACAAATCCTTGGTTCTTAGGTCTCAAGGTCCTTTCTACGTATGGCTTGAGCTTGTAGGTCCCAGTAGGAACTCTATTTAACCCTCTCTCACAGGAAGGCTCTTTAGGCTCTCAAAGGCAAGCCTCCCTCTTTTTCTCCCCATTAGAGTCCAAGCAGCCATTCCCACCCAGCTTAGAGTTTGACTATGCAAAAGATGGAGGCAGAAGGACCCAATGACAGTCAGACTATTTCTGGCTCTACAGCCCAAATGCAGTGGAGGGTCCAAGAGCAACTCCTCTCTCTCAGGCTGAGGCACTGAGGCTGCAGGAGATAGGGCTGAGAGCCATAAGTGACACCCTGACCCAAAAAGGTGGAAATGAGGAACAGATACACACATCTGTGTGCACACACACACACGCGTGCACACACATCCCAAGGTTGACAGACTAACACACAAAGACATGATGATAACCAAAAGCTGGGACTCCACACACTGAATGTAGGACTTTGGGGTCAGGGGTGGGGGTGGGGGCAGAAGGAAGGTGCTGGGGCACAAGAGGCAAGAGTAAGAAGTCCCTCCAAATGGGAGTGGAGTGCCAACTGCCCTGCCTCGCCCCAAACACCTGCCTCCAGGGCCATGGCAAGAGTCCAGTCCATTAAGTGCAGCGTGCAATACTAGCGCTTGGAGTCTCCTGTCCTCATCAATGAAGCAGTGTGGACGGGATAGCAGTCACCTGGCAGGAGGCCTTGACTCCTGGCAGGCTAGTTGTATCGGCCCTTGATCATTGTGTTCAATAAGGGCCCCACCTGTAAAGAGACACGAGGAGCCAATCAGAACTGCCCTTTTTCTGGCCCTGGAGTTGGACAGGGTATATCTGCAGACATTCGATGCCTAGCCAAGAACTGGAGAAAAGTTTTCATTCAATCTTGTGAACTCTCAAATCAACTCTCTGCCTGAAGGTCAACATAGTATTGTGGGGCACGGCCCTCTCCTTGGGGGTCCATCTCGTACTACTTTCCTTCTCATAACATCCTGTATGAAGGTCAACCCAGTATTGTGGGGCATTGTCTTCTCCTCAGAGGTCCATCTTGTACTACTTTCCCTATCATAACATCCTGTATCTTACTGTAAGAAGCACCAAACTGACAGAGGGTCAGAAGAGCTAACAATCCCCAAACACTTGAGAGTGTTTCTCTAATATGCCTTAAGAATGTTAAATGCCTGCCAAAAAAACAAAAGAATGGGCAATGCCTGTAGTTCAAAGGAGTAGGGCGCCAGCCCCATATGCTGCAGGTGGTGGGTTCAAACCCAGCTCTGGCCAAAAACTGCAAAAAAAAAAAAAAAAGTTAAATACCTGGCAGTGCCTGTGGCTCAAGTGGCTAGGATGCTAACCATATACACAGGAGCTGGCAGGTTTGAACCCAGCCCGGACCTGCCAAACAACAATGACAACTACAACCAAAAAACAGCTGAGCGTTGTGGCAGGCACCTGTAGTCCCACCTACTTGGGAGGCTGAGGCAAGAGAATCGCTTAAGCCCAAGAGTTTGGGGTTGCTGTGAACTGTGACACCACACCACTATACTGAGGGTGATGGCTTGAAACTGTCTCCAAAAAAAAAAAAGTTAAATGCCTAGCACTCTGTGAGGCTGAGGTGAGAGGATCACTTGAATTCAGTTCAAGATCTGCCTAAATAAAAAAGAATAAAAAAAAGAAAACAAAAAAAGATCTGTCTGAATAAAGCGAGATCCCAGCTCCACTAAAAATAGAAAAATTAGCTTGATGTGGACCCAGCTACTTGAAAGGCTGTGGTAGGAGTCTGAGGTTGCTGTGAGCTATGCTGAGGTCCTCATACTTTAGCCTGGGTGACAGGAAAAAAAAAATGTTAGGCTAGCACAGTGGCTCACACCTATCATCCTAGCATTCTGGGAGGCTGAGGCAGATAGATTGAGCACAGGAGCTCAAGACTAGCCTAAGCAAGAGTGAGACCCCCATCTCTATTAAAAATTAAAAACTGGCTCGGCGCCTATAGCTCAACCGGCTAAGGCGCCAGCCACGTACACCTAAGGTGGCGGGTTCGAATCCCCAGCCCGGACCCGCTAAACAACAATGACGGCTGCAACCAAAAAAAAATAGCCAGGCGTTGTGGCGGGCGCCTGTGGTCCCAGCTACTTGGGAGGCGGAGGCAAGGGACTCGCTAGAGCCCAGGAGTTGGAGGTTGCTGTGAGCTGTAATGCCACGGCACTCTACCCAGGGGGACAGCTTGAGGCTCTGTCTCAAAAAAAAAAAAAAAAAATTAAAAACTGAAGCAAGAAGATTGAGCCTAAGAATTTGAGGTTGTTGTGAGCTATGACACCATGGCACTTTACCCAGGGTGATAAAATAAGACTCTGTCTCAAAAAAAAAAAAAAAAAAAAAAGTTAAATGTCTCTCTATATCCTCAACAAAAAGGTAAAAAGGTCACCTACAATTGGGGCCAGTGCCACCTATCAAATCCACAGGTTTTTGTGGCTGCTGACATTATCCACAGGAAAGAAGCAAGAACATTGCAAATACAAATTTACCCAATGGGCCAGTGGCGTACCTGCATGGGAAGCAGGTCTCAATATTACCTAGAGCAGCCTTGGTACAGCTGGGAGAGTACAAGGAGATGCTTTAGTGTTTGCTTCCCATTATAGAAGAATCCCCTGAGGGGTCTCCAGCTGGCACACAAACCCCATGGGTAACATTACTACTAGCATGGAACAGATTATAAGTGATCTATCAGTCAAGCCCAGCTCTCACCAGAAAACAAGAATTTTCTGAACATATTCATAATCTCTATGGGGAGAGAGGACATCAGATACTGAAACAGAGAAGCTATGAAGAATGTCATACCCATTCTGACTTTCCTTGCTCAACCAACCCACTGAGCCACTAGAGTACTTGGGACAGTCACATACCTCTTGTGGGTTCCCCAAGGCCTCTCCAAGCATCTTCTCAATGTTTCTCATTATGGCCACTTTCTGATGAGCTTTGAGAGGATATTCAATTCTCTTAGGGGTTGGAGCCCCCTGAAAAGGAAGCAGTCCCTCAGGAAATGCCTATATAGCAGCAGACTTCACTATCTTTCCACTATTCCTAGTACCACCCTCCTCCTTCTAAGAAACCCAATTCAATTCCTATCCTCCTTCATCTCCCCAAAGAACTAAGAATCACTTCCAGGGATAACCAACATCTCCCATCCCGTCCAAAAATGTATTACATCTGTTGCCCAATTCTATCTGGGGGAAAAAAAAATCCACCATATTCACCTTATACCAGAAGTTCACAGTGATGGTAATGCCCCCATTTAGTAAAGACTCTATATGATGCCACCTGCAAGAAAATAAATAGGCCCCTGTTTACCACTGATACGTTTCAGTGGGAGGGATGAAAAATTAGGTAGAAACCCAGATAAGGGAATCAATGAAGAAAGAATTTGTGTGCTCATCCTGTAAAACATATAGGGTTAGAGGCAGTGATGTTCAGTCTCTAAATACACATACCGAAAAGCCAAGAACAGTTTCTCCAGGCCCACCCCTCTAGGATTTCTGTACTTGAAAACTGCCATCTTATCTTAGAGATAGGTCTGTTATTTCCCCCATGTTCAGTAAGCTCACATCTAAACATGCCAATGTTCCTACAGACCACATAATCCTGCCACAACTCAAAAGGGACACAGAGAAGGCTTTCCAGGGAATAGGAAAGCAAGCTCCCAAGAAGCCCCCAGCCTTACCCTCTCCTTACCAGTACATTGGGATGTAAAGAACATCACCAGGGCCAACCACTGTTTCATAACCAACCACGTTTTGGAAATTAGGGAACCTCTCATAGTCAGGATTGTCAAAGTCCACCTAAGAAATTCAAGAGAAAGAAAAAAATAAATAAATCACCAAATCTTTACCAGTAACTACTATGTGCTAGTTTAGCAGTTTAAAAAGAAAGATATATCTAGCAGAAGATACAGTGCACATTAAACTCATTCTGAGAAAACAATGACTTAAGATTTAACCATCACCCAAACCTTCAGAAACTTTCTCCCAAAGTCATATTCTAATTAGCAAAGATTTCCACTGCAGTAGTTAGGCAGCTTTCTTGTCAGGAAAGGCCACAAAGCCAATGATGTACTTTATTTAGATCCAAGACATATAAATAATTTACCTCAATTATATTTCCCTTTCTCCATATCAAAAAGGAAAGTATCCATGACAGAAGCAACTGATGACTGACTCCAATGGAGACATATATTTTATTCCATGAACTTTTAAAGCTAATCAAACACAGAGTAACTGGAGTCTACCAGCACTGATGAAGGGGTCTGCCCCAAGAATTAGCTCTACAGGGCTGCTCATACTTGCAAACATCTGGGGACCACAAGACCTTGTAACATGTGAGCCACACTGTGAACTTATCCTCAGGGTTTGTCTGTATGACAAAGCCAGCCTGTACTCCAAAACTAACACACTACCACAGGGAAGGGGAAAGGCATTCCTAGAATCTGGAGTTTTACAACCTCCAGACCACACAAGCTTACCTGGCTCTGCCTGTCACACGGGTGATGGACAGGATATGGGTAGAGGCACTCAAACTGATCTGGAGGGAATAGGATGCATCGCTTGTGGCCTTTTATCTGAGCAAAGAAGTTCTGTTGCTCATCATAGTGAGCAGGTGTCACATTTCCTGTTAAGAAGAAAAACATTTTCTTATCCAGAGTAGTGGCTCTATGGCACAAGCTAGAATACAGAACCCAGTGCTGGAGAAAAACTAAGCCTGTCCTCCTAACTAAGAGTTCCCAATCAAAATTCCAGGCAGAAACAGAGAAATTGCAATCACAACTCTCAGCAAATGAGGTGTTACGTTTTAATGGGTAATAAGTCTAGCAAATATCACTGGTTAAAGGGTCACCATTAGCTGTGAAAGTAAACTTTCCTACATGATGGCAGCTCCCTTATTGGGGGCAAGTGTGCATCAACATCATGCAAGTCCAGCAGGGTAATGGGCTGCACATACTTGTACTCTTCCTGACCATGGCAAGAATTTAAAGGAAGCAGAACAGTTAGAAATGACAGAAATGACTGCTGTCAACAACACATGTATCATCTGCTTTCAAGAGTTAACCAGTCATCCTAAGCCGAGCACTGTGGCTCATGCCTGTAATCCTAGCACTCTGGGAGGCTGAGGTGGGTGGATTGCTTGAGCTCATTAGTTTGAGACCAGCCTGAGCAAAAGCAAGACCTCGTCTCTACTAAAAACAGAAAAACTGAGGCAAGAGGATCACTTGAGCCCGAGTTGTTATGACACCACAGTACTCTACCCAAGACGACAGCTGGAAACTCCGCCTCAAAAAAAAAAAAAAAAAAAAAAAGGTTAACCAGTCATCTTAAGTCCATGATTATGTACTTGCTTTGGGTGTGACTCTTTTGGAGCTCAAAGGTTCTCAACCTTTGTTCCCACTTCAACACACCTGTGAGATGCAACACTTCTCAGAGTAACACTGGGGCTCACTGGTGCTAGTGATTCTTTTTTTTTTTTTTTGAGACAGAGCCTCAAGCCGTCCCCCTGGGTAGAGTGCCGTGGCATTACAGCTCACAGCAACCTCCGACTCCTGGACTCTAGTGAGTCTCTTGCCTCTGCCTCCCAAGTAGCTGGGACCACAGGCACCCGCCACAACGCCCGGCTATTTTTTGGTTGCAGCCGTCATTGTTGTTTGGCGGGTCCGGGCTAGGGATT
>CAUYTI010081292.1:0-12264 GCA_963575145.1 Galago senegalensis | reverse complement strand
TAATGGTCTATAATAACTCTAAGATTTTTTTTGTTAGTTCCATGAGAACTGGAAAGAAAGAAATTTCAGAAAATATGCAAATATGATAAATGAATCAACCTTAACAATACAGAATTACCAAACCATCAAAAAACAATGAAAGAGAGAGAAAGAAACAAAGAATCTATAAAATGAAGAGAAAAAAATTAACAATATGGCAAAAGTCCTTACTATCAATAATAATCTTGCATATACTTTAATAATCAAGAAATATGATTCAGTACATAAGCAGAATTAACATTAAAGTGAATTAAACCCCTCCATTAAATGATGCATAATAGCTTAATGGATTTTAAAATAAGACTTTGATTATATGTTAGGCCACAAGACAAGTTTCAGCACATTTAGAAAAATTGAAACCATATCCTGTATCCTCTCAGTGCACAGTGGAATCAAACGAGAAATAAACCCAAAGAGGAAACTCTCAAAACTACAAAACTCTGTAAATTAAACAACTTCCTGCTGAACTATTTTGGAACCAACAATAAAATCAAGATGAAAATCTAAAAACTTTATTAATTGAATGACAAAGGTGACACAAGCTTCCAAAATTTCTGGGATACAGTAAAAACAGAGCCAAGAGGGAAGGCCATAGCACTAAACATCTACAAGATGGGACAATTAAGTTAAAAAATTAACCTAGAAAAATTACTATATCCCTCACTGTTGAGAATTACTGTGGTCGCCTTTGAGGTCTCCCTTTGGTACACTGTGCAGCAATACCAGTGCAGTCCACCTTTCATAATAATTTTGAAAGTCTTTTTCTGGAATGGCCACTAGAGTTGTCACCGTATGACGTCTGACACTTAAGTATGTGAACTTGACCTACAAAGTACTTTGAAGGGTGAGCTAGGTTGCATTGAGCTATGATGATGCCATTTTACTCTACCTGGGGAAACTGAGCTAGACTCTGTCTCAAAAACTAACGAACAAACAAACAAAAAAGCCCAAATATTAAAAAATAAAAATAGAACCAAATGATCCAACAATCTCAATACTGGATATATATACCTGAAGAATATAAATTCAGTATGTCAAAGAAATAGCTGCATTCCCATGGCCATTGCAGCACCATGCACAGTCGAGCTACGGAGTCAAGCTAAGTGTTCAACAGTGAATGAATAGATAAAAAAAATGTGGCATATACACCTAATGGCACACTATTTAGCCACCAGGAAAGATTAAAACTCTGTCATTTGTGACAAACCCTGGAGGACATTAAGTTCAGTGAGATGACAAGACATAGAAATTCAAAGACAACATGTTCTTATTCATTTTCAGAATATAAAAAACCAATCTCCTAGAAGTCATGATTAGAACAGTGACTACCAGGTACTAGGGGGTGGAAAAGGGGGAGGATAGTTAACAGGTAAGTAAAAAGTTATAGTTAGAAAGGAAGAATAAGTTTCTTATTTTACAGTAAGGTTACTACTATAACCTTACCGATAGTAAGGTTACTGGTCAACAGTAAGGTATTGTATGTCTCAAAATAGCTACATAAGATGAATGTTTGTTCTTACCACAAAGAAAAGATAAATATTTGAGGTTATGCATATACTAATTACCTTCACTTGATCATTGCAGTGTATACGTAGATCAAAACAGCACATGATGCCACTAAAATATGTATAGTTATTATATATCAAAACTAAATTTTAAAGTAAAAACAAAATAAATAAATACATACATATACGTACAATAAAATAACACATACCTTGTCTGAGGTGTAATAGAGTGAAAACACAAAGGAATCATTGGTCATTTCTTTCTGGTGAGAAAACTTGTCAGACTTGGGGAAGGAAAGGTAGGAGAGTCATTTTAAGCAGGGATACATCTTTCAACTGTTTCTTTTCTGTTATTATTGGAGGTCTGTGAGAATATTAAGAAGGTTGACAAATCAAAATCTCCTCCTCACAAGGTTATGATGGCCAATACAAAGTTCTCTTGATTCATGACCTTGAGCAAAAACACTCTCAGTTTTGAATAGCAAATCAAAAATGGATCTGTTCTTAAAACGAAAATGGCCAAGCAAGTTCAAGATTTCTGGTCTTTCGTGTGAGAGCAATTTAATATATTTAATTAATAAAAAGATTCATCAAGAATATATAAAGAATTCGTACTTTAATTAAAAAGATATAGTTAACACACTAAAAACATGAGTAAGTGATTAAAGGGACACTTTACCAAAAAGGATAATGAAAGGGAATCAGTGAACATCCAGTAGTTATCTGAACTCTCATGTTCACTGAAGCTTCTTCACAGTGGCTTAGAAATGAAAGCAATCTAGTTGTCCATCATCAGGTGAATAGATAAAAATGTGTTTTTAGCAATAAAATACCATTTGGCTTAAAAAAAATGGAAATCCTGACATTTGCAACAGCATACCTTACACTAGGTGCAATAAGCTAGGAACAAAGGAAGATGCTGTATAATCTCACTTCTGTGGAATCTAAAAAGTGAAATTCTTAAAAATAGAGAGAAGAATGGTGGCTATAAGAGGTTTGTATCGGGGAGAATTTGGAGATGTTAGTCAAAGGGTCCAGAGTTTCACTTAGAGAGAAGGAAGAAGTTCCAGAAGTTTATTTCACAGTGTGGTGACTATAATTAATAACAACATACCATATATTCCAAAATGTAAGACAGTAGGTATTAAAGTTTACACCCAGGAAAAAGTGACAAGCATGTGAGATAATGGATACGTTAAGTGGCTTTACTTAACCATTCCACATCAGATATATCATGTTGTACCCCTTAAATATATACCATATATATCACATATATCTCATGATCACATATATCTCATGCTCTACTCCATAAATTGACACAATAAAAATAAATTCTAAAATGTAAATTAATACAAATAATTTTTAAAATTAATTGAAATCTTTGATGATATGAAGTATCTGTTATCATTACTATAACACCCATTGGGATGATCGTGGTGGACTCTGAAGTGATGAAAAAAATCAAAGTGCCTAGGGACTCAATTTTTGTACAGAACCAGCAAGCTGACTCGATTGTGTGGCCAGACTGTAAGAGTACAGTGTTCTTATTTAAAGGATAAAGTACTATCCTCCTTTGTTTATTGACTTATAGAAAGATAGCATTCACCAACTCTACAGTTGCATTCCTAATGCCTGGGGATGGGCTGATCTGCTTTCCTAAAGTGAACCAGACAGAGAGTAGCAGCTGTAATGGGAGTCGCCACCTGATTAAAGTTTTAATAATTCATTGTCATAGTGCAGAATCAATCTATCTGTAGTAATTGCATAAGTGGCACGCTAACAGGGATCGGATAGGACTTGCCACCTTTCATATTTCAAGTTTTTGATGGTGGTATTTAAATTTGTATTTTTTTCAAAGATTTGGTATTGTTTTTTGTTTCCCTCTTTGCAAGGGAAGATGATAATTTTGACAACACTTCTTGAGCAAATACAGTACTTTTTAAAGCATCAAGATACCAATTTAATTAGTTATTCTGCCATGACACTCTGGAACGGAGGGAAGAATCTGTTCCCATAGACCTACCAGGAAGCAAATTTGGATAACATAAATATCTTAATTTATGCCGTGGCAACTCTACTTCTCATTTTGATCAGTGGAAATACTGTTAATGTTTCCTCAGGAAGAAAATATAAACTTAGAGCCAGAATATAATAACTTCTAGATTGTCTGAGACATTACATTTTCTATCGCATTGTTGCTTTGGTGAATGATTCCAGAGACAAACAAGCTGCTAGCTTAAGATGGAAATTTATATTGTGAACATGTAATGTACATGGGGATTTTCCTCTAGAGAAAGGTCTCTCTTTCTTAGAAGGCTCTTTGGTATGAATTGATTCCAGTTGAATGACTGACATTTTCTCTAAACTCTGGGGCTCAGCTCCAGTTTCTATTAGACTTGAGAACTTCTTATTTGGGGGATGAGCTGCTTATCAGTTTTGATCCTCAGGAATATCGTATTTATTTAGCCACTGTCAAGTTTTCTATTGGTGAACCCATTTTGCTTGTCATGACTCCTACCAGGGTAATAATATCATACCTGCTTTGAAATTATTCTGCTTCTTTACTTCTGTTACAACTTCTGGGTATACATCCTTTGAAATTGTGAAGTCCATTTCCATTTTAACACCCACTAACATTCTCAGACTACCAAGAGTAACCACTAGAAAGCTTTTTCAAACACACAGGGGCTCACTTTAGTAGTCTATCTCTCCATGCTTTATTAAAAGAACTATCTTCTGTGTTTTCTCAGGGATAATAGTTAAAAAGTATGACTTATATTTGATAATACTACTTATCAATCCATGTTTCATCTTTCTACTTTTTCTCATATATTATAATAAATTATTTCTGATATTTCCCCTACATTTACTATGAGCCACAATTAAGTGCAGATTTTCACCAGTCAACTAAACAAACAATTACCAATCCTTCTACACAGTGAACCTAGTAAACTGAGTCCAGAGCTCTAGTAACTAGCATCTATATTTACAACTTCAATCTAATTCTTTTCTTATTCATGTAGGAACTATATATGTTGTGATATATATTCACCACATTTTTGTGGATATAAATTGCACAAATAAGAGCATGTTTAAGCATATCAATAAGAGTTTTACATAACTCTTATTTTTCACGATGTTTTCTCACCTAGCATTTGATCTGTAATTTTGTAATTGGACCAGTGTGGAGTCTAGTAAAGGGATACAGAAAAGGAAGTATGTGTGGGGAGGAGAGGCGGGCAGTAGGATGATGTGATTCCTCTTGCAAGGTAACTCTCAATCAAGTATATATGGGGTCTGTAAGGAGGGAAGGAAAGACTTATCACATATGAAAATAGAGCCTGCGCCAACTTCCAAGAGAAGTTCAATTCTTGGAAATTCAATAAAAAATGACTCATCTTTTACATTTTCTCATAAATAACCACTCAAAGTTTCAGGGTTCCACTCTTTATTAATGTTGCTAACATTCACATTAAAGGCATGGTAGACCAATAAATACAAGTGACTTTATAATTCATCCACTTGGAAGAATAAAAATTACACTTGATTTTGAAAGCAATGAGACTGTTTTAACTTATTTATAAGACGACCCTGGATTTCATTCCATTAATTGAATTTGTCAAGCTACTTTTCTTCTCCATTTATCCCTGGAGCTATTTATACCCTCCATCTCCTCCACGGCAATGCCCAGTTATCACATTAGAGGCTTACCTTCAATGAGAACTTCACTCCAGTGAACCGTGAGCAGTAACATGAATACTAATAATATGCCAATAACTTCTACATATCATTCACTCTCTATTAGACACTGTTCTAAGTTCTTTACGTATGTTAGCTCATATTATCATTACACTTGTTATTGAGTTGGTTAATAGTCCCATTTTACAGTGAAGAAATTAAAGTACTGATCAGTTAAATATCTTGTCCAGCTTACACAGCTATTAAGTGGATCCAGAATCTGTATTTTTAATTCAGAGAATCTGTCACCTGAGTTTTCAGTAATTGCTTCAAGTTAATTTCAAATTTTGGGGTTGAGTGTAGGTTATATACATTTATCCTACTCTAAGTGAGGGAGGATAAGGTAATCTCTGGGGATTTGAGTTTCTACGCTGTTATCTTCCACTAAGATTCATCATGTAAGTAGTTTTTCAAATATAGTACAGTGGTTCAGATACTGGGTAGCAAAAAAAGAAAAAAAGGCAATTACCTGCACAATGACAGATACAAACATCCAGAAAATATTCAATTATTGTTTGAAAAAGAGTGTTTTGGAAAACTGACAAATTTTTTTAAGGAAGTATTTTGGATTCAAACCTTACTTAAACACAATGAAAAAACCCTTGATATTAAATTCCAGAAAGCCATATAATTACTAAAATGTCTGGTCTAAATATTTAGACATATTAGGTATTAGACCATATTTAGGTAAAAATCTGTGAACATTTAACAAAAATATCAATGTTCCATTAGAATATTTTTAAAAACATATAAATCAGGGTGGCATTTGTGGCTCAAAGGAGTAGGGCACCGGCCCCATATACCAGAGGTGGTGGGTTCAAACCCACCCCTGGTGAAAAACTGCAAAAAAATATATATATGTATATGTATATATATGTATGTATATATATATATGTATATATCACTTTCTCATATACAAATACTCATTTTGCATTTTTAGTATACTATTATGGTAAACATTATTAAATTGTTAATGTATCACAGAACGTAAAATAGTTAGGAAATTAGAAAATGTGATTGTAAAGTTTTGAATATTTTTAATGCTAATTTTAGAAAATAATCCATCAGGAAGAGGGTGGAGGGGAAAAAAAGAGGGTAAAAACTGACCCTAACAGGTACAATGAACACTATTGAGATGATTGGGCACATGTACAGCCCTGAATTAAGCTTTATAAAAGCTAACCATGGAACAAAAAGATTTGTACCTTCTTAATATTTTGAAATTAAAAAAATCAGTGACCCCAAAAAATAAAAGTTACTTTAAAAATACAAATGTTTTGTAAGATAAAGACATATATACATTAGTTCGTTTTTTTTTTTCCCAAACATTTCAGATAACTGAAAATTGAGACTCTTGGGACTAAAAAATCAGTAGTCTATATTGTACAATATTTTATAAACAATGTAATTTATCATTTTTTAAAAATTTGATGGTATAATTTTTACTCTGGTACACGTTGTGAACAGAAATGAAGACATATGCTTTCCTTATGAAATACGTTCACATATTGTTGCGTGTCTAATATTATAAGACCTTGGTGGGCTTATCTTGTAGATCATCTTCGTGTTAATCTATCTGAAAAGGTTTATTTAGTCTCTGATGTATTCAGTACAGTCTTAGGCATCATAAAAGACCAATGGGATATGATTCTTGTGATTATATGCAAAGTAAGGAGGTGTGTTCTTCTCATCTCTTTTTCTCAAACTGATTCTTTAGTCAATAATTAGTTAAATAAGTGTGATGTTTTATTTCTGTAAATATGGTAGTGTTTTTCTTCTGGTGCTTTTCCTTACTAACATAAAAAAGAGATGGAGAAACTACTTGGCTTTCCCTGTGGAAAGAAATATTGACTCTTGACTTGTATAAATGGTATAGGTTATGTCAATTTATCTATTCATCCGTGGAAATCAAGTGAGATGATCAGAGAAAAATCCATTTTTATTTGCAGGGACCAGGCAAGAACTGGAAGTGTGAAGTTCCTTCTATATGATGCTATTCAGACAGCAAGTCAGCGATACTGAGTCTGAAAATCCATAAAAAATCATCAGGTCAGGGTAATTCTGATAAAACTTCAAAACTTCAGATATACCTTACAGGTTTAATTTCTTAGTTCACTGAAAAGGCATCTGACTAAAATTTACAAGGCGAAAAATTAAAGAGCTAATTCAATAAAAAGTCTGTTAGAATGTAGGGCAAAAAGGACACCGCTTGGAAAACTCTTTTATAACATTTTTAGTGACACTCGATGGCTACAACAGAAGAGACTCTTTTTCACCATTTTGGTCCCTGAAGCTGGTTGTTCTCAAAGCATCACAGTAATGTTATTCTGGGGCTCAGTCAACTCACACTGTCTTTGCCATGTTTCCAATATCCAGAGGAAGGCCTTGTCCCTTCCTGATTCATCTCCGTCAGGTTTGCCATATCGTAAAGCACGGCTGTGTGTGTAGACACACAGAGGTGCTTATATTTTATGATTTAAATTTTTTCTTTATTTTCTATAATATAAACATAATATCCCAGGAGACTGCACAAAATACTTAATGGACCCATAAAAGGAGGCTGATTTCTAAGTAAATGGATGAGGGTTATAGAGTTGTTATAGTTATGTCATCTGTGACTGCACTGGCTGAGATCCAAGGAGACTAAGATTGCATCTATGTATGTTAATTTTAACCCTGCCACTAACTTACATAGCATCTTTGCTCAAATTACAAAAGAACTCCTTTCATTGAGGAAGGATTTTCAAGATGAAAATTTCTTGATTTCTCTATAACAATAATTAGGACATACATCTAATTAGCTATGTATTATAAAACCTATTAACTAAACAAAATAATAGAAAAATTGAATTTCAGTCAGCATATTTAAGAATTCATTTTAAATAATATTTTGTTATAAAATAGTTTCACACCTGGCCTTCAGAACATAAAATTTTTGTAGGAATAATTTCTATATTTAATACATCATATCATCATCTCACCAAATGTGAGAATCATGAATATTGTATATTTGACATTCACATAATTATATTTTTCTGAGTATCATCTAAACTTTTCTGTAGCATCATTAGTCCTATATATGTGACATTTATACTTAAATGTTAAATTGAATGCTGTTGTTGATATAATAAACCTTTACTCTATGCTGCCTGTGGATAGGCTGTGAGAGCTGTCCATTTCTGTAATCTCTGTTATTCTTTATGTTTTCCACTCCCAGTAAATCTGTGACATAAAAAATACTAAATTATTGAAAGTAGAATGAAAATTAATATTGACCCTTTTAATGTTTACAAAATTGGTAAATAAATAAGTTAAACTAATTCCTGCCTTTCTTCTCTTTAGGTAGAGTTTTGAAGAAATCCTATTATGGCTGACAAAGGGTAGAAGTTAAAATCATACCCTGCTTCAGAACTGTTTCGTTCTGCTGAAACAAACAGAGCTGAAGCATTTGTATTTATTTATTTTGCACCTTTGTTCATTTTTTTCAAAAAACATATATATACAATTGCCAAATATTTTTCTCTCATTTTTAAAATATGTTTTCTCATTTTCTATTTCCTGATAATGATCCTCTGTTTTAAACAGTTTTCTGACACATGGGAAGAAAGTACAAAATGAATTTACAATTTATAATATTTTAACCTAATATATTCTGTTTAAATTATAAATATATTAAGGTAATCAATTGACTAAGTAAATAATTGTTATCATATAATTAGCAGATATTATAAAAATTTTAACTACTATATTTTTTGGTGAATTGTTCATGGGAAGTATCCATTAGCTAATGTACATTGTTTTGTATCATAATCAAAGTTCTAGGTAGGTTTAAAATAGTAAGTAAACCATATTATCCTTGAAGAGTAAGCAAACAAGTCAAAATGAAGTGTAACTAAAGTGTGACGAGTTTATTCACCACACTAACATGAGTCATCTGCACATTTTGAAAAGTAGCTCTTTATTTATTTTAGATGGTGTTTAATCAATAAATGAATTTTGAACATTAAACTCATTCTTTCAATGACCCTAAAATAACAATTATAGCACTTTCCTGTTTCAGAAAAGTATTTCAATATATTTCTTTTATTAATACAGGTAGTTTATTCTCCTCCACTGATAGTTTTTTCTCATCTGCTGAAAATCTGCAATATGTTTCTGTTTGAACATATCTGTATATTGGTTTAAAGATATCCAAACAATACAAATGTATATGAGAATTTTACTCCTCAACACTGCACTCTTTACAGTACATCGTCGGAATGACTTGCATCATTCTTAAGTAAAATGTATTATTTAATCATCACAAAAATCCATTTTAATATTTAGGAAATTAGGACTAAAAGAAGATAGTTATTTCTCCCAACTCAGCAGAATTAATAAGAAATGAAATTAAATAAGAAAAATATTTAAATGACTTTATATAAAATGCTATAATATCACTCTCAGTGAATGTGAGTTTTACAAAAATGATTAAATGATAAGTACACATTTCATCTAATAACTTACCTTAATATACATTTGAGAAAGTTTAGGTGCACACACACACACCCACATGCATAAGACCTGCCTTGGTGGCCCACCAAGATCAACCAGCCCTTCCTGGCACTTCTCCCCCTTGTGTAGTTTCTTACCACTCCAATCCGGTTTTGGCCAAGATTTACCAAGTGTCTTGAAAGCAGTAATTGACATAAACACACATAGAAGCTTAGCATCTGGAACAATTCTTTCTGAAATCCAGCATATAAGCTGTAAAAAATTTCAGATTCAATATGTAACTAAAAGTAAAAAACTATGTGGGGAAAGGGCCTGCAGGAAGATATTTTAGCCCACACCGAGTTCCCATCAGAATGCAACTGCACACGTGACATCCGCTAGTACATATGGGGTGGAAGGATTGCCAGCTGCGCCTCGTGAACCACAGCATTTAGGAAATGAGATATTATCACTGTTTTGAGCCACTATTAATGGGTGAGTGATTTTTCACCCATTAATAGGTCACTGAAATACGCACACATGAAAACTTTCTTCCTAGTGGAATTTTACAGGTGCTTATTCTGGGACATGATTTTATCTGAGCTTGTTTAGGGAAACATACAGAAATGCATTTCTCTGCAGGAGTCATTTAGCATGCCTAGTAATGGATTTTGTATCTACTATGTAATGTTTTATGGCTCCTGGGAGACTTGTTTAGAAATGAGAAGTCCTGCGGGGGCTCCATAGTTAATTTTTTCTAAAGATGTGGTTGTAAATAGCAGAGAAGAATAAACCAGCAGTGTGATGAGACTCTTAAGGCACTTCCAGCAATCCCAAAGTAATTTCCACCGAGATGCAACTGAAATCCAGTTTTTCAGAGATGTTAAACTGATTAAAGCTTCATCAAATTCTTAAAGGAATAAACAGACTGTAGATCTAAAGGAATTGAGAGTTAATGCACAGATTAAGTGTACTTATTGACTTAAGTCAGTTCAAAGTTATTTTTGGTTCAGGAAGAAAAAACATTTTTGGATTTTAAACACATAGACTTGATGGGGACTTACAGCTTATGACACACCTCTTGGGGTGGAACACAACTATAAGAGAGACTTTACCGAATAAACACAAACTGTGTAAGCTAATTCTTTATAACTTCAATGAACCTGGAACAATAAATAAAAGACATAGACTTGTGTTTTATGGCATCTAAAACAAACATGAGTTTAATCTACATTTTATGTACCTTTCAAAAGCATTACAATCTGTTTTAATTTATGTATTTTACATGAAAAATAGAAAATGAATTAATGTTGAGTTGCTGGGACCTAAATCACTGCTGAGAGACCGCCATACACACATGTAAAAACAAAGAAGTGCTTTTATTTAAAATGCAAGCATATGCCTGGGTCACTCCACCCTACAGCATAGCAGGCACGACCTCAAAGTGAAGCCAGTGGAGGTTTTTAAAGCATATAGAGGAATTCCAACAGGTGTTTTCTCTGGAGGAGTTGCCATTGGCTGAGCTGTTATGGTTAGGGATTTTCTAGAGGCTGGCTCCCTCTGAGCTGATTGACCTTGCCCAGAAGTGCAGGAGACGGGGAAGCCAGTCTCCTTCAGCCTGACTGCCCAGAAGTGCGGAGGAGGGAGCCAGTTTCCTTTTGATGGACTGATTCCACCTGGGCGACCTTGCCCCGGAGGAGAGTGGGGAGTTAGTTCCAAAATGGAGTTACATTAACCTCTTTATTCCCAAATGGAACACCACAGCTTATTTCCAGGGTTATTGCACAGACCTTGCTAATATCCTTTGTGAGCTACATGTTCTACTTATGAGACCAGTGTGATGTGTTCATCTCACAAGATAAAATCTGCTGGGATCAATTTCTGAAATTTGCTACAAAGTTCCCCTTGGGAGTGGGGAAATTCTTTCTCTTATTATGAAACATCCTATTCTACAAACAATAAAATTTAGGCAAAGTTACAGAAGCCAGAAATTCTTCTAAAATTAGGAAAAGTTTAGAAATCATCTTTGGTCTTTTTCTGAAGGCTCTAAGCATCCTCCTTCAAAGAGTTTCTCACCTAATTTGTGGAGCACTGAAACAAATCTACATTAATTCACAATCTACTCCTCTAAGCTGTGGTGTTATTATCATTTATGTATGGTATATATTGAGCAAACACCATTCATCAAAGAGAAAATATATGATATAAGAAAACAGCAAATGGCTAAGATCTATTAGAAATAGTAGGGTATAGAGAAATGGTGAGGGAGAAAGAGACAGGTCCTCTGGATGAAAAGAAGCAAAAGATCAAGAGTAAGCATACCTGTAGATTTGTTTGAGTGATGTAAATCTTTTTTTTTTCTTTCTTTTTTTTTATTGAATGGTAACTATGTACATTAATGTACTTCTGGGGTACAGTGTGGGGTTTTCACACACAATCCGAAACACTTCCATCAAACTGGTTAACATAGCCTTCATGTCATTTTCTTAGTTATTGTTTTAAAACGTTC
>CAUYTI010081291.1:0-38206 GCA_963575145.1 Galago senegalensis | reverse complement strand
GCCTGTAGTCCCAGCTACTTGGGAGGCTGAGGCAGGAGACTCGCTTGAGCTCAGGAGTTGGAGGTTGCTGTGAGCGTGATGCCATGGCACTCTACCCAGGGGGATAGCTTGAGGCTCCGTCTCAAAAAAAAAAAAAAAAAGAAAACAAATCGGAGGCTGGGCATGGTGGCTCATGCCTGCAATCCTAGCACTTTGCAAGGCAGAGGCAGGTGGACTGCCTGAGCTCACATATTCAAGATCAACCTAAGCAAGAGCGAGACCTTATCTAATCTAAGCGTTGTGGCGGGCACCTGTAGTCTCAGCTACTTGGGAGGCTGAGGCAAGAGAATCACTTGAGCCCAAGAGTTTGAAGTTGCTGTGAGCTATGACACCACAGTACTCTTCTGAGGATGACAAAGTGAGACACTGTCTCAAAAAAAAGAAAACAAATCGTGTGATTACCCAGAGATAGCTACTAAAATGTGGTGATTGTTTTCACCTGCCTTAGTTCTCAGGTATTGTCTTTTGTCTTTTCGTTATAACAAAAAGACAACACTTCACATGTGTGAAGGCATACATTTAAGGGATGCCTATTTTATAGATACATCTTCACTGTTGTTTGGGGAGGTGCTACTGGCCTCTCCTAACCTCTTTCCCTGGGCAGCAGTATCAACAATAACACCTTGGGATGCACACTTCCACACCTCCTCCCTGTCCACAAAGAATTACTCCCATGCATGATGGCATGTGACAGCGTTCACCCCAACACACATGTCCTTGCAGTCTGCCCTCCTCACCCAACAGTGGACTACAGAGATCCCTCCAAATGAGCTCACTTTCCTGCTGCCTATTCTGCACCCCTGGGTGACTGGCATTCCCTGGTTCCTGCCTCATGCCATGTGACGACAAGCATCTATAGACCACAAAAACAGATCCTTTGGCATAGTTATATTGTGGACAAAGGAAAAGTGTCAAATTAATTTCCACAGACCCTGAAAAATTCCTTTCAGAAAAAGCTAAAGTAACCGCACGCTCCACTCACTTTTACTCGCACCAGTCTGAGCAGCTGCCTTCCCTTCACAGTTACACCTGCATGTAGAGAGACAGTCCCTTGGACAATGAACCTGTACTTCCTCTTCTTCCCCATGAGCTAGGGCATCTCCTCATGCTTCCTGGCCACCTAGAACAGACTGTTCACATCCACAGTTTCTTGCCCTTTCTTTTTTAAAATAAGGAGAGCTTTTTTTTTTTTTTTTGGAGACAGAGTCTCCATTTGTTGCCCTCAGGAGAATGCCAAGGCTCACAGCAACCTCAAACTCTTGGGTTTAAGACATTCTCTTGCCTCAGCTTCCCAAGTAGCTGGGACTATAGGTGCCTACCACAACACCTGGCTATTAGAGACGAGGTCTCGCTCTGGCTCAGTCTGGTCTCAAACTCATGAGCTCAGGCAATCCACCTGCTTTGGCCTCCCTGAGTGCTACGATTACAGGTGTGAGCCCACGGCTCCTGACCTTGTCTTTCTCTTCAATTTATGAGTTATTCAACTCTCTGTCATGAGGATTGCAAATCATTTTTCCAGCCTATCACTTACCTATTTACTTTGCTCATCGCATCTTTTTGCAATACTTAAATTCTTACAGTACTGCAGTCAAACAGGTCTGTCTTCCCCTACTTCTAAGGCCTTAGTTTGGTTGACATGAGCCCTTCCAGACCAAGGATATGGCCACTGTCTCTTAAGGACCATTCGAAGATCATCTCTTTATATCTCACATCAAAGTCTTTAATCCATCTGGACTTTGCTACACTCTATGGAACATAATGCTCCAGCCCCATCCTCTCATGAGGAGAGCAAAGTATGCATCAGTATTCACTAGCAAACCACCTCTGACCATAACAAAATTTAATTCTCACCTATGCTGGGCCCTGAGCTGTCTGTTCTGATGCTCTCAGGACAAGTCACAAGCTCTGACCATACATGCAGGGCCTGGGTGCCCTTCTACAGCACTGGCTACCACAGAGGCCAGTGTTAGATCTTTCTCACTCTGAATATACTCTTTTTTTTTTTTTTTGAGATGGAGCCTCAAGCTATCCCCCTGGGTAGAGTGCCATGGCATCACGCTCACAGCAACCTCCAACTCCTGAGCTCAAGCGAGTCTCCTGCCTCAGCCTCCCAAGTAGCTGGGACTACAGGTGCCCGCCACAACACCTGGCCATTTTTTGGTTGCAACCATCATTGTTGTTTGGCGGGCCCGGGCTGGGGATTCGAACCCGCCACCTTAGGTGTATGTGGCTGGCGCCTTAGCTGCTTGAGCCACAGGCGCCAAGCCTGAATATACTCTTTATATCCTTTTACCCAAGTGTGTGTGTATTACACACCCATGATTAAGGTTTTATTAAAATGATGTTAAATTTTGGCTAGGGTGCTAGCCACATACAATGGAGCTGGCAGATTCAAATACAGACCAGGCCTGCCAAATAACAATAACAACTATAACCAAAAAATAGCCAGGCATTGTGGTAGGTGCCAGCTACTTGGGAGGCTGAGACAAGTGAATCACTTAAGCCCAAGAATCTGAGGTTGCTGTGAGCTGTAACGCCATGGCACTCTACCGAGGGTAACAGCTTGAAACAGCCTCAAAAAAAAAAAAAAAAGACATTAAATTTTAACATTACTTTGGAGAAACTAATTTTTTTGGGGGGATACAGAGTCTCACTTGGTTACCCTAGGTGCAGTGCCATGGTGTCATAGCTCACAGGAACCTCAAACTCCTGGGCTCAAGTGTTTCTCTTATCTCAGCCTCTTGAGTAGCTGGGACTATCAGTGCCCACCACAATGTCCAGCTAGTTTTTCTATTTTTAGTAGAGTTAGGGTCTTGCTCAGGCTGGTCTTGAATGCCTGAGCTTAAGCAATCCACCCATCTTGGCCTCCCAAAGTGCTAGGATTATAGGCGTGAGCCACTGAGCCCTGCCCAGAAACTGCCCACCACTGTTCTTACAATCCAAGAGGTAGCGTGTCTTCCACTTAGCATGCCTCACCTTTTGGCCTTCAATGCAATCATACACATCCCCATGGCAGTATCCTGCTCCTTCACTGCTAAGCCTTTCTGAGCATTTTAGAGATTTTGTGGCTACTCAGAATAAAAAAATTTTTTTCCAGTTTCTGGCTAGTAATTTCTAAAGAGCCAATAATTAGAAGGGGATTACACAATGAAATCTTATTCATTCCACATAAACTATATACCAAGTTCATATTCATTGGTAAACTCATTATTACTATGAAAGAAAAAAGGAAAACAAAGTAAGACTGACAGTAAGAGCTTCTGAAAGAACTAAGAAAATGTGGAGAGGTAAACATTGAATGTTAGTGCCTGTTCTCTCTCTGTAACACCCTTATTTATCACAATATGTTTTTCTTCTTTTTCAATGAACATGTAGAGTGCATTTAGAATTAGAGAGGTAATAATAAAGCTGTTTAAATATGCATTTGGATCACTGTGGCATCTACTGTACTGCTAGAAAGCATACAGCTAAGAGCACAGAGGGACATCTTAGCCCCAGGCTGATCACCACTGTGAGGCTCACAAAGCAGCCTCAGCCCCACCTGAAAACTCAAAGGCATGTGTGATGAGCATGGCCTGTGCTCCACACACAACCAGACATGAAGTGAGGGAGCAAGAAAATTTAAAACCACTGTTAATACACTGTGACAATACGTAATTTTAAAATTTAGAAATATATTTTAGACCTTTCCCCATTTTCTCCAATCACATATTTATGCATACAAGTAATGGTAACAGATTTAGGTTCTTTCTAAAGCTATTTTACTAACAGGTAATTTACAATTCATAATACGTGAAACAACCCAAAATTTAAATTGCCCGTTTAAAGTTTAAATACCCTAGAGGAAGTATAACTGTAAATACTAAAAACATAGCAAGATTCAACTTATCTGAGTAGAATCATAAGTTCAAGCAAATGTCATGCATAAATAAAGAATAAATCAAACAGGAAGAATATAAATTTGTCCAAAGGAAAAATAAGATATAGTAGACACTTCTAAAATTAAACTGTAGTACATTATTTTAGCTCTACCTTTTATTTTTGCATTAGTGTTCTTGGACACCTTTGCAAAGCTTCCCGCCCACACACCTCAACCTGCTATCCTGGCAGGAGCGTCACCTGTATATGTGGATGTCTTTGCACCTCCCAATGCGGTCACACCACTCCTGGGCTTTGGCATCCATCACTGGGTTCAGGTCATTGTCATAAAAGACAACAGTATCTGCCTCAACCAGGCTTATGCCTGTAGCGCGGCTGTGAGTGGAAAGAATGGCGCAGAAAATCCGCCTGTCCCTGTTGAAGCTCCTCATTAGTTCCTGAGATGGCACAGAACACCCAAGTTAGTGTTCCCAAGATGTGTTAGGAAACCTCTGACACATTCTAATATTTATTGATAAGACATTACTCCATAACCAAAGTGTTTGATTTGTGTTCCATGTGACATGAGTGTGTGCTATAAAGTAACAGAGTTTGAGCTTTCTCTCTGGGTCTTCTGTACATCTGCATCATCTCTCACTCATTGCTCACCAGTATCCCTATCCACTGCCTTATTAACACAAGCCATTGGTCACAAAAAGAGAATTCCATCTTGAATATGCTGTCAGCTCACCTTGTAGGCCCCAAAAGATAGCAAAGTCTTACTGGGGAGGGACGTGTGCTTGCTTGTCTATCCTCAGGCAATGCCAGGGCACTCGACAGGCACAAGCCCCTGGAGTAAGGCTGAGGAGGCAGGAAAAAAGTTCCAAGAGAGATCCCACTTACCTTATGAGGGACCATAAACAGAAATGACTTGACTTGAATATATTTACCTTCTATAATTCATCTGTGCCAAAACAGAAACTAGGAGTTGACCCACCCACTGCCTTCAAAAAATTCTCTATATAATTTGTTACACTACAGCCAAGAAAACTTGTTAGTTAGCTCTTTAGTGTATTTCTTTTCAGCCTTCTCAATGTGTGCCTGTGCATGTGCATTGCAATTCCAGATGAGCTATAAAACATACATGTGATCTACAATGCAGCAGCTTATTTGCTCCTGGGAACATTATGCTATAGTACTAAAACTGGCTCTAGAATTGACTTTAGTACACCATACAGAATGCTGGGAAACAGTATTTTTTACACTATCACCAATCAAGGGGCTCACAAACTCTTAACACATGCCTTCTTCTACCACTGAACATTTACTATGCTCATGATTGTGGCTTATTGTAAACAATTCTACAACAACTGTGTATATAGATCTTTAAAGGGTATGCCACTGCTATCCCTGCGTACACAGTGTCCTAAATATAGAATTACTAGGTCATCCGTGTATCGTCAATGTTCACTATCCACACTGTGATTTCTGGACACTCAGGCCAGCAGTACATGAAAGCCTGAAGGAATCGAAATACCCTTAGAGAATCTGGTAAATAAAGAAAGGGCACATTAACTTGCATTTCTAGATAGGTTTCATGTCTTCACACCTGCCTCCTGAGGACCCCAGACCTGCCTTACAGGAACTGCAGTTACCAGCTCTCACCCTGAGACACCAACAGACTGTGCACTGACTTAGTAGCACATCCTGAGGACGTAGTGAGACGTAACGAGTTTATAGACTCATTAAGTTCTCCCCCTTTCATTTAGAAAGGTCATGAGATCACTGAATTTATACCACACTTTTAGGTTAAAAACTGGTGATATAAGTTAATGCAACTGAATCTTAAATGATAACAAGGTAATTTATTTTTTACCTGGCGTTGTTCACTGTTGGCGTTTTCATCAATTCTTACATAGGTAAGAAAATGGAAGTTCAAGAACATCTCTAAAATGTCTAACATAAGAACCATCTGTGATAAAATCAGCACCCGACGTCCTTCAGATTTCAACTTCTGAAGTAAGATAGCTAGAGCTTCCAATTTTCCTAGGAAATGAATAATATTGTATCTCATAACCTGAAGCAAGGAAGGCTCACATACTAAACTGGGCTGATAGGACCTGCTCTCATACCTGAGTCAAACTGCACCAGCCTCAGCTCAGGGAAGCGTAGCGAGCGCAGAGCAGTCACCTGACGCAGCTGCTGTACACAGGGGGCAGCGTGCTCTTCCAGACACTGCCTGAAGACCCTCATTCTGCGGCTGTACAGTGGGGGTGGCCTTGCAACCCACAGGGATGGGGGTGCTGCCACCACTGGAGGAATCACACAAGCCACCCTGGAGAGCAAAAGAATGCTCAGTCACCACAGGGCGTTCAGCATCTCTGTACACAGTGGACCAGCAGAGACCGAGGGCAGAACCCTGATGATCCATGTCATGAAATAGCAGGACCTCTAGGATCTTGGGGGACATGGCTGCTGGCATCTACCACCCTTCATGGCAACCATGGATGTGGTAAACCCCATGAGAATGCTAAGCTGTCCTGACCAATGATGAACCCCCTCAGGGACCATCAGACAAGTCAAGTCTGCAAGGTTGGGCAGGGCACTCCTCAGCTCAAGAACTGGCTCAGAAACAGGCCATTCTGTTTGAGGCTCATGTCTGCAGCTAGGAATTAGGGATGACAGCATGCTATTTCTTGGACACAGATACTCCTAGAGAGCTACAGCTACTGTGCCACCAGGACAAAGCCAGACTAGGATGACGAAAGCTACAGAGAACAGGACGAGGACACAGGGGAGGCTCACAGCTGACTCTGCACTTGCTGCTAGCCCCAGAGACTCTGTACCAGGAAGCCATCTCCCTATGGACATGAAGCTGTGACTTGATCCAACTGCACTCTAGCCAACAAGGTCATCCAAGATGCCCAATGAAGGGGCATCATCCAAGGGCAGACGAGCATTTGAAAGACAATCAAGTCCCAGAGCCCAAGAGGCATGAACTTAACCACATACAGGTTGGAAGAGTCAGTTATTGCTCAACCTTGAGGAAACACTCTGTTTCTTTCTCTCTACTGACTCTGTTCCTGATCTGAAATCCCTGAAATAGGCACAGGCAGCTGCAGACAGAGGAACTAAGGAACACAGCCCTAACCTGTGTGAAGAGAACACAGGTTAGCCCACATAAAACTGCAAACCGGCCAAGCTCTCCACAGAGCAAGTATAGCCTCAGCTATGCAGAGGCAGCATCTGGTGAACTGTAGCACCCATCAACACTGGGATTTTGCCTCTACTAAAGGGTATTATGGGTTCAGTGTGGTGGCTCACACCTGTAATCCCAGTACCCTGGGAGGTAGAGGCAGGAGGATTGCTTGAGGCCAGGCGTACAAGATTAGCCTGGGCACCATAGTGAGACCCCATCTCTAAAAAAAGAAATAGAAAAATTATCCAGGTGCAATAGTGGGTGCCTACAGTCCCAGCTACTCAGGAGGCTAAGGCAGGAGGATTGGCTAAACCTAGGATGACAGCAAGACTTTGTGTCCCCCCACAAAAAGCATATTCTGAGTTCAACTCCTACACACATTTCTCCTCACACAGCATTCAATCACACATGCTTATTTTAATAAAATATTCTTTTGAGGCTCAGTGCCTATAGCTCAGTGGTTAGGGCACTGGCCACATACACTGGGGCTGGCAGGTTCGAACCTGGCCCGGGCCTGCTAAACGACGACAACAATAAGAAAAAATAGCTGGGCATTGTGGTGGGCACCTATAGTCCCAGCTACTTGGGAGGCTGAGGCAAGAGAATAGCTTAAGCCCAAGAGTTTGAAGTGGCTGTGAACTATGATGGCATGGCACTCTACTGAGGGCAACATAGTCTCTGTTTCAATAACATAACACAATATAACACATAACATAACACAACACAACAGAACACATAACATATATAACAAACATAACAGAAACTATTCTTTTGAAAGAGAAAGATGGAGAATGATCTGTCACCCATCCAGAGAGTATCCCCAGATAATAAGACCAACTGAGCCCAGAGCTGTTGGCCATGAACAGTGATTTCAAACAGACTTCTAGGTGACAACTTGGGGAGAAGCTATAAGAGTAAGATGAACTTCCCCCAAGCAACAATGGAAAGAAACTGTTGGGGAACAACACAGTGAAGGAATGCAGGAAGCTGAATTACCTCCTCAACAAAGGTAAAAAACTCACCTGCTGATGACATCCTGGAGGGACTCTCGACACTGACCCAGCGTCAGAATTAGCTTACTTTCCCCTCTAGATGTTGGCTCACAGCAACTGGCTAACCCAGCCTCCTTGTCCAGACTGCTGTCAACAAACCCAAGCCAGGGTATCTTTTCCCTGCCAGGCAGGAAGCAAAGTCCTAACAAATCTCTCCCGTAGACTGGGGCTCGCAAACACCGTCGCTCATTGACGAGATAGATCTGATCCAGCCGCTCTTTCAAAAGCCTGGTCTTTTCCTCCTTTATCAAAAACAGGGATGATAAGTGGTTACATGAGAAGCAACATGGCCAGTTATCATCTTCACCAAACACTCTGGGATCTCCCGTGTACAAAGCACATATCAACACACGTGGTCCTTCTTCTACAGAAAACAGTAGCAGAAGTGAAACAGTGAAAACAAGCTCTGCTCTGTGCCAATGTGAGAAATATTTCTCTAAAGATGGTGGCATTTCTGGTACTGGGAAGACTTATGGAAGAATATAAAAACACAAAAAAACTTCTGCAATCCTAAGGCCCAGTTTCATTTCTTCTATTAGAAAATGTGTTTTAAAAATCAAAATTCTGTAATTCAGAGAAAAAAATGCATTTCTAAAGTCACATAACTTGATGAATATGTGGCTCCTATGAAACAGAAGCCTTTAATTACTATAGCAAACAGTGAGCAGCTTTTGGGAAACAACCTGTCAGAGTGGAACAAGTTAATGCAGCAACGTTGAATCTTCACATTCACGTCTCTCACCTGAGTTGGTCCCCCAATGGGAGAGGCAGGTTTGGAAGCCATTCCAGGTTCCCCTACAGCCAAGGCATTAACTGCCACTCGGCCTGGAACGCCAACTACAAATGTAAAAATGAAGAGTTGAGAAGGAAAGCAAAGTGTGAAAGATATACCATATTTCCCCCAAAATAAGACCTACCCCCTAAATAGGCCCTAGCAGGATTTCTATGCATTTGTTAAATATAAGCCCTACTCTGATAAAAAGGCCTAGTGATGGGCATGGCTATGTAGCGTATCTGCATAGCCACACCATGCATTTCGACGTGGAGAGGAAGACATCCCCTAAAAATAAGCCCTAGTATGTCTTCTTGAGAAAAAATAAATATAAGACAGTGTCTTATTTTCAGGGAAACACAGTAGTTAGTTGCTGCCACATTCTATGGAGCCTCAACCCAATGGATCTAGAACAGTCTCTGCAAAATCACCCTCTGTCACAGGCTCCAAGCCCTCGCCCTCCACTAACACACTCCTAGAGCATGTGTAATTCAAACATGAATTGTTCAGATGTGCAAGGGAAGCCCTCAGGTTCTCTGGCCAGGATCTGAACTGGGCTGGGACCTCCAGGCTCACCACATTTTCCCGTTAAGGGCAGAAAGAAGTACATGATGCTTCACAGCTGTGGCCACCCTCACTGCAGTCAAAGTTTATGCAGCAGCTGTCTGGCCAGGGCACTCCACTGCCAGTAGCACGCTTTCATAATCTATCCAGTGACCCTCTAATGAGGTTGGTCCTCCTCTGCCCACTGGCAAGGAGCCTGTATGGTCCTGAGACCATGACATAACCACCCAGGACCCACATAGGATCTGCTCCTGGCCTGCTCCTGACACTGTCCCCTCTATTAGCCAGGGTCAGCCACTGGCAGGACAGACTTTCATACAAAGATTGAGTGAGAGAGGTACCTGAGGACTGTAAGGGCCTAGGGTGGGAGTCTCCTCAGGAGACAAAAGGGAGCAATTGAGGCCACCACAACCTAGCAGCTGGAAGGAATGTTAGGCCGCCAGCTGATATCAGCACCTCTGGAGCTCAGAGAAGGGGCTCCACAGACCCAAGACTTATCAACCTCTGAGTGGTGCAGAAGGTTCTGGAATCCTCAAGAGAGCAGGGTGAGCTGTTTTGGTTCTGAAGTGGTGGAAAATGCCTGGCAAGTGGAGCCGGGGGCCACACTGGGATGCAGAATAGCAGCTGAGTGCTGTCCTCTCCCTAGGCCAGCCTTGCAGCTCCTCTGACATGACTAGCACTGCCCACTGTGGTTCATGGTAGTCCCACTCAGCACCCTCTAGACAATGCTGGTGGGGGTGGAGAGCAGAGGTGAAAGAATCCTGGAATCCACTGAGCGACCAGGACATAGTGCCGAGGGCCCCAGCAAGAGGTGCACCTCACAGCTACCTGGTTGTGTCCCCAAGGATATACCACATCAGGACAGAGCATGCCAGGTTGTGGACAGGATGAGCTGGGAGGCAGGTGTGGAGGCCAGATAGGAAAGAATCCAAATCCTGCACAAGCAGTCACAGGCACCCTGTTCCCAGGGCAAGCCCCGAGCACGCTCACCAAATGCATTTGTGACACACTGGCATGCAAAATTCCTCATAATTCTGAAAGTCTTCTGTTAGAACAAAATTTTAAAAAAATCTAAGGAGAGTAGAGGCTACTTATAGTCAACCAATGCCTTTGAAAGCACAAGAGAAAGAAAATAAATCCAGGTGACATCACAACACATCTGTGGACATCAGAGACAGTCACAAATATAGCCTGATGTCCTGAAGCGTGGTAGTCAGACACACAAATACCTTCTAGTTACCTTAAAAGGAAAAGAAGGTCAGAAAGAAGCTCGAGCCAAGACTCTCTGTTCTTCATCGCACCCTACCTTGTGGGGCCGGGGGAGCGGGGCCGGGGCCACCAGCTGGGGGCTTGCTTCCCAGGGCGCTGTGCACAGCACCTGCCTGTGACACGGTCTGCATCACCACGGGGCCGGGGGCTCGTAGGTAGGGCTGCCCAGGGGCGGACACGATCTGGAGGACACTGCCTGCAAGCACAGGTCGCAGGTGCATCAGCCATAGGCACATGTGCCATAGCCATGCACTGCGGTACTACCACACAGCACCAAGATAAATAAGACGGTGAACTGAAAACCCCAAATCAAGTCTACACAAACAAATCAGTTCAGTTACTGTGGAAAATATGAAAACGTATCATCAACAGCAAATAGACCACCTAACAAATGAAGTCTGTTTTTCTTTCTGTCAAGAAAAGGCTAATTATCCCTCACAGTCCCTCATGGAAAGTGCCAAAGTGCCACGACCAGGGCCTGTGGCAGACTGTGATGTAGGGTCAGGCATTGCGTCAGTCACAGAGTACGTCCCCACTCCCAGACTGCCAGGTGGGCACTTATACCTGTCACACAGGATGAAGGAATACCCCCAAAAGCTAATTCAGCCCCAGTGTCTGTGGATTTATGGCCACTTTCAGTCTCCTGTTTGACTAACTCATTCCACCTTCTATAACTCTGGAGGATGCTCCCCAAGTCACATTTGTGAGAATAAGTGGCCATCAAAGGTGGTAAAGGATGGCCTCAATTCTGTGGTCCAGGCCACTGGAGAGACACAGGATTTAAAGTACATCCACGGTTTCTCTAATGCAGGCCTTGCAAGGCCTCTTGCTACAAAGACATCCAGGCCCTTCCAGGAGCACCAGTGGGGCCAGCTGGGCCACAGAGCCTTCCACCTGACAGGAGCTAAGGCAGCAACTTGGGATTCCTCTTGAGGAAGGTGGCAGCATAAGCTGCTGTCAACCCTACTTCTTAATCCTAACCTCAAAGGTGAGAAGCAAATGGTTATCCATCACCAAGAGGAACTGAAATGACTAAACTGTTGCCATGTAGTCATTTAAGATCAATTCTAAGGTACCAAATTCCAGTCTCTCATTTTCTTTTTTTTATTTTTATTTTTTTTTGAGACAGAGCCTCAAGCTATCCCCCGGGTAGAGTGCCGTGGCATTACAGCTCACAGCAACCTCCAACTCCTGGGCTCTAGCTAGTCTCCTGCCTCAGCCTCCCAAGTAGCTGGGACCATAGGCGCCCGCCACAACGCCTGGCTATTTTTTGGTTGCAGCCATCATTGTTGTTTGGCGGGTCCGGGCTGGGGATTTGAACCCGCCACCTTAGGTGTACATGACTGGCGCCTTAGCCGGTTGAGCTATAGGCGCCGAGCCTTCTTTTTTTTTAAAGAGACAGAATCTCACTTTGTCACCCTCAGTAGAGTGCTGTGGCATTACAGCTCACAGCAACCTCCAGCTCTTGGGCTTAGGTGATTCTCTTGTCTCAGCCTCCCAAGTAGCTGGGACTATAGGCACTTGCCACAATGCCTGGCTATTTTTTTGTTGCAGTTTGGCCGGAATGGGTTCAAACCCACCACCCTTGGTATATGGGACTGGTGCCTTACTCACTGAGCCACAGGCGCTGCCCAGTCTTGCATTTTCTTTATAAAGCAGTTACTAGATTAAACATATTCCTTTAGCTAAACATCTGGGAGGTTTATGTCTAAGAGTTAAAATTTAATCCAGGAGGTTTATATCTGAATGTAAAATAAAATTTCTCATACATAAATTGTTAATCTTTTGGCATTTTTATGACAATTCATCTCATGTATTAGAAAACAACACTTACTTATGTCTTTATTTATTTTTGATTTAGGATTTCACTCTGTCACTGGTGTGGAGTGCAGTGGTATGATCACAGCTCATGGTAGCCTCACACTCCTGGACTCCAGCAATCCTCCTGTCTCAGCCTCCTAACTAGCTAGGTCTACAGGTGCACACTACCACATCTGGCTAATTTTTCTATTGTTTCTGGTAGAGATAGGGTTTCACTATATTGCCCAGGCTAGCTTCAAACTCCTGGCCCCAAGCAATCCTCCTGCTTTGGGTTCCCAAAGTGGTAGGATCCCAGGTATGAACCACTACACTCAGCCAAAAAGCAGCAAAATTTCCATTTTGATTTACAAATCAGGAAACTCCTTTCAAAGGAGTTTTTATGTCAAAAACATAAAAAAGGCTCGGCGCCTGTGGCTTAAGTGGCTAAGGCACCAGCCACACACACCTAAGGTGGTGGGTTTGAATCCAGCCTGGGCCCGCCAAATAACAATGATGCTGTAACCAAAAAACAGCCAGGCATTGTGGCGGGTGCCTGTGGTCCCAGCTACTTGGGAGGCGGAGGCAGGAGACTAGCTTGAGCCCAGGAGTTGGAGGTTGCTGTGAGCTGTGATGTCATGGCCCTCTACCCAAGGGTACAGCATGAGGCTCTGCCTCAAAAAAAAAAAAAAAAAAAAAAAAAAAGAGTATCATTTACTAAACACAAATCTAGCAGCAAGCAATCAGATGCTGACAAGTACTCTCTCACTTGTCCTCTACAACCCTATGTGGTAAGACTCATTCATACAAATACACCTGGAGGTGAACATGAAGCTTGAAAGAGGCTGAATCACTTGCCTACATCACTGTAGTAGGACAGGGCTATCCTGCCACTGTCAGCATCAATACTGGCCCTCTTACCTTGCAGCTGCAACGGCTGGCCTGCCGTGAGCTGCCGGAGCTGGCTGTGTGACAGTGTGAATTTGCTCCCCTGGAACTGTAGTGTCACTGGTGTCTCGGGCTGGGCCACCCGGCTCTGTGGGCCTGCGATGGATGCTAACTGAGCTATTTTTACGACCTCTCCACCTGTTGAAGTGTAGAGCAAAAGGCGAATTAATATCATTTGGGGGAAAGTTTGGAATATGATTATCATTTGTTATATATAATGACCACCTACAGTAAACTGAAATGTCACAGAAACATTTCTACCACTTCAAGAAAATAATTATTTTAATAGAAAAGAAAATAAAATCTCAGACTTTAATGGGTTTTTGATTCTTACCTCAATTACAATTCATAACTGGTAAGAATTTTAGATGATTAACACTAGTATTCTTAACCAAACTAGTAATGAGCATTTTAGTTTTCTCACCAAACAATTAAAAAAAGCAGCCATCAAAAGTAGAAATCTACCTGTAACATACTTAGTAACTTGCTTATCAACCTCCTTCTTTAAAGAACTTGTAAAATTTGAAAAAGTACACATCCAATTTAGCTCACAGAGAAAAATAAGATTCTACCACTAAAGACATAAAGCTAGTTTTGATTATATTCGTAACTCTTTCAAAATCTAGAAATGTATTTATAGAAGTAAATCACATACATAAATAAAGCTTTAAGATATAGTTTCACACTAGCTTGAATTAGGTGGTAGGATTCAATCTATATAACACAGTACTGTAGAAAAAAATATGAAACTTAACACTGTCTAAAACATTTTTTAAACATAGATATAGTTGTATATATCCAACTTAAAAAGATATTACCTTCAGGATATACTTAAATAACAAGTTTAAAGGTTTATTATCCAATGGGAGTCTAAATGCTCCTCCCAAGAAAATCCATGCCAGAATTATTAGTGACATTATAAAGAGAAGAGTTAGTAAAAGACTAGAAAATATCTAAAGACATCTTGGCCACAGAGTAACTGTGAACAAGGAGGGAAAAAATGAAATAGAAAATACAGAGATGTGTGCATAGAAACATCACTCTCCTGCAAGCCCTCCCAGTCCACGCACAGGGTCAGTGACCCTGCTCCCTCGTTCACCCCTCACAGCCCACACACACCCAATGCCACTCTACCCATTCCCACAAGGCTGTGTCTAGTCCTACGGACACAGAAAGCTCGTGTTAAGCTTTCTCCCTTAGGGCCATGGACTAGGACAGCTCCTTCTCATCGGCTGGCAATAGGAGAGAGAGGGAAAGTTCACCCAAACTCAAGGTCTCCTTGCACCACCACTCCTCCAGTTTCTATCTTTCCAGAAAGGCCTCAAGAGAGTTTTGTTATGCCAACAAACACAGCAGTTGAGGTGGGATTTGAGAAATGATATAACCCATAATTTAAGATAATGCCAACAAACACAGCAGTTGAGGTGGGATTTGAGAAATGATATAACCTATAATTTAAGTTAGGATAATTTCCACAACAGAATGAATAGGGTCCATATGGAGTCTGCAAACACACTAATCCTACTGACCACAGTAAAAAGTTCCATATTAAAAAAAAAAAATAACAACATCGCATTTTTTTGTCAATAAATTATTACAAAATATATGGCTAAACAATTACTTATGCCAAGTTTAAATTTGGTAATAAATGACACACTAAAAACACCTAATGGGCTGGTCCGAGTGCAGTGGTGTTTACAACTAATTGATCACAACCAGTTACAAATTCCTTTGTTCCTTCTCCACTCACACTGCTTCACTTGACTAGCCTTAAAAAAAACAAAAAAAAAAACCCTAACAGTCTCTAGAAACCTACAGCCAGTTCCCACAGTTGGCAAGGAGGTCACGTTTCCAAAAGCAGTCCCTATCATCCTATCTCCCTAGAGTGGGCCATGTGGTGAGGGAGAAGACGCTGGCTAACACAGGTACAAGTGCTATAAACAGCACCCCAAGCAGTGCAGTAAATGCAGCAAGAAAGCAGAGTTGGACAAGGGGATGAGGAGAAAGAACAGAGAGCAGGGGAGGACCCTGCTGCTGGCCTCTGGAGAGGCCTCTCCCTGCCAGACAGCATGGCTGGGACAAGGCAGCACTAGGGTGAGGGATGGGAAGAGACAAGGGAGTGGACAGAAGGCGCTTCACGCACCAGTGTTCTTAGCACGCCCGCTCTTGGGCAGAGATGGTGGAGACCTGGAAAGGCCACTTACTGGGCAAGCGGGCCTGGGCCTGCGAGGTGAGCACCAGCCTCTGAGGCAGCGGGCTCTGCCCGGCTGTGTGCGAGGGGCTCTGCCCGGCAGCACGCGAGGGGGCCGGGGGCGGGGGCAGGGGCAGGCCTGGGGCCGAGGCCTGTGCAGCGGTCTGAGCCCGCGGTTTCGCAGGATGGGCTGGGCTAGCGGCTGTGCCGAAGGTCGCGGCGGGCTGGTGTCTTGGAGCACTGGTGGAAGCCTGAGAGGTCTGAAACGGGGCTGCTGCCACTGCAATCGATAAGGTTGGTTTGTGCAAAGCCGTTAGAGGTTCTTAATAAAATGCAATATTTTAAACCCGAACTTTAAGAAATAAAATAAACATTATTTCACACTACCACTCAAATAAGAAGCCCTCTCTTTGGGGGGAAAGAAAGGAAGGGGCCAATATAGTCTATAGAGTGAGAAAAATAAAATTTTATATGTACAGTTCATTATGTCCACTTGGAGCAAATCAGTACACTATACAGTATGTTTCTCAGAGTAAATAGGAAAGTATTCAAAGTCAGCCCAAAATTAATATTAACTAGAAACTACTTCCCAAACACACACAAAAAAAGCATAATCAGAGTTTCCACTCTTATCTTTACAAAGAATTCTTGGAACAATGCAGTTCTGAACATTTATTTATCTCTCAGAAAACCACATGGACACAATGTGGAGGCCCCTTTGACCAGATGGTGGATGTTATTTTTAACTATCGCATTATCATTTCTGTTATTTAACCCATCTTTCTTCAAAGGAATCAAGTTCCATTGAAATGATGGCACAAATTATAACAATTATAACAAGAACAGACTTTCTTATAAGTTTCCTAAATGAGCTAAGCAGGGTGACGCGCATCTGTAGTCCCAGCTACTCAGAGGCAGAGGCCTGAAGATCGCCTGGGCCCAGGAGTATCAAACCAGCCTGGGCAACAGAGCAAGATTCCCATCTCTTTAAAAAAAAACAACAAAAAAACTACAACAAGAAAAGGCATTTCCTCAATGACTTCGATATACACGCACCTATGTAAAAGAAAATGTTCTGCCAAAGTGTACCCATCATTAGATCAATAATCAACAACTAAGAGTAAAACTTCTTAAATGGGGGGGAAAAGTCCATTTTAAGGAAAAAAGTCTAAAACTCATCAAGAATGACACATGGCATCTTCAGAGAGCCAGTGACAGTTCCCGTCCCCACTCAAGAGGAATGACCACAATGTCCAGAGAGGGCAAGAGGAAAGCACCATGAGCTACTTCCACAAAAACCTTTGTAACACTGAGAACAGATAGTTATACAAAATCTACCTTTTGCCTCTGGATTTGCAGAGAATGTGGCAACAGGTGGCCGTCCTCGAGGCTGGCCCTGTGAAGCAGCAGTAGCCGTGGTGGTGGCTGCAGTCCGGGGCGGGTGGGTGCTGGGAAAAGCCACGGTGCGGCCCTCAGGCTTCTGGCCATACTGCACAGGCTGAAACAACCTAGATGCCCATTGGTCCAGGCAAGAAGATATACAGAGCATCACCAGGCTGCCAAGAGAGAGCCCTAGTAACACAGGACCACGCCTAGAGGCAGCTGGGGGCTCCTGGCAGCTTAAGGGGACAGAGCAAAGAATTCTCAGTGCTGCTCTGTACAGCTTCCTGTGAGTCAGGGGAGGGGCTGACAAGACCCAGCGTATCAAAGTGAGACCTCTACCTTGACTCTTGATGATATAGGAATAAACATTATCTAATTTTTGAGTTCACATCAATGTGGATTAGAAGAAACACATCTAGCACATAAGTCTATAGTACCCTCATGCAGAATAAAAGTGAAATGGGAAGAAAATTCAACATACAAAACCATTTGATAACATGGCAATTCAGGTGACAGACACAGAACAATGCTCTTTCTGTGACCTGGAAAACTGTAATGGCAGTTTTCAAAACATATCTACAAACTAAGAGACAGAGGTGACCATCAAAAGCTGTTAATGAAGCCACACTGGCACCAACAGGTCTAAACACCATCTATTCATTTAATTGAGGGCTGCAAGCTCCCTGAGGAGCAGTCTGATGGCTCAGGACATCACCAGGTGAAGCCACCCTGTCAGTGCTCATGAGGAGAGTGGGAAGCTCACAGCCTCCATGGCAGCCAACGACAGATGCAGCAGACTAGACAGGCCACCAGTCTGCAGGGCTAGCCCCTCCTGTCTATACAATACCTACTTTCTCTGCTTTTTCTTCCCTTTTTGCCCTGGGCCTAGGATTTCACTCATTTCCGATCACTGAACTTGGCCTGTCTTAATCATCTGTACTTTAGTTTCATCTAATATGCCCGCCCACCACCCCAAAATGGCCTCCTGACACCTGCAAGAGCATCACTGAAGATGTGACTCAGCTGTCGCTGCTTGCTCCAGCCACATCAGCTGTCACTACAGCAGACTCCAGATTAGATTCACCCCTGAAGGCTTCACTGTCCCCAGGCTGTCTTCCAGATGTCAAGAAAGGCAGCTCTTCTGGGCAGGTGAGTGACCACAGCCAGTTACCCGCACAAAATCAGGATGACTGGAAATTCTCAGGAAAAGCAGACAACCAGCTCAGACGAGCAGCCTTTCTTGTCAGCACATACAGCCTGGGGCTAGCTAGGGAACCTAACCCCATGGCACTAGGAGCCACCCATCAAGCAGCCAGTGAGCAGACAAGCCACCCAGTGCTTTTAGCCATACCACACACCTGCTAGCCTTCAGCTTCACTGGCACCGGCCGGGCTGATGGGGGTGGTGAGGTGGCAATCTCCTCCAGGAGTTTTCGCGTGACCTTTTTCTTAGACAGCAATTCTGCCTCATGGCGAGTGATTTTATTTTCTAACCCAATCAAATCAAACATAGAAAGATCCGTTTCCTAAGTAGAAAAAGGGGGGGAGGGAGCTTAGTATATGATGTGGTAGAAAAGCACTTGACTAAGAATGAGAACCTATTTCAAAGTGGGAGGGTGGACCCCAAAGCAGGTATCTTCCCTGAGAAGCATTCCTAATCCCTTGTGTGCTCTGATGTGGGCAGGCCAAGGCCCCACGTGTCTATTCCCCATCCTGAAACCAGAAACACTTGATCCTTCCTAGTGACAGCGAGCTAGAGCAGCCAGCACTGAGACAAACTGGATTTGACAGAAAAGGGAGACCAGAGCCAGGCAGTGTCTGGTCTGCACAGTGTGGACAGGACAGGTTTCTCTAAGAAGCCGTGACAGGACTGGGGCCTTGAGTGTGCCAGCATTTGTGTGCAGGCTGGTATGGGAGCACAGCACCATGTTTCCTATCTGTGACCCCTGAGAGGCCAGCTGCAGAGACCAGGGAGGCAGCCACCTGAGAGGTAGAGACCAGAGAGGCAGCCACCTGTGCTCTTAGTGACAGAGGAACACACATGGTGGGAAGGACTGAGCCACATTGCAGCCATAGGGCTGGGCCCAACAATGGGAGGAGATTGCTGGAGCCTCCCTTTTCACAAGAGGTCTAGAACTTTCTCTTGCCACAGTCCCCAAGCACACATCCCCCTTCTCCAGCACTACTCATCTGCATTGTGCTGAGGACTTTAACATCTCAAGCGTAGCCTCACAACACTAGGAAGGTGAGAGTGCGCAGGAAGGGAACCCCCACACTCCCCAGTGGTGTGTAAACTGACGCAGCTACTGGGGACACAGTCAGGCAGGTCCTAAACACAGAGGGCCACGTGGCCCAGTCATCCCACTCCTAGGTACAGACCCAAGTCTGTACACACCTCTATATACAAATGTTCAAAGCAACATTACTTATAATAGTCAAAAAGTGGAAACCACCCAGCTGCCCATCAGCTGACAAAATGTGGTCTAGCCATACAACAGAACATTATTCATATCCTTATAGAGGAATGAAATTCTTGACAATGCTACAATGTAGATCAGTGGTTCTCAACCTTCCTAATGCTGTGACCATTTAATACAGTTCCTCATGTTGTGGTAACCCCCAGTCATAAAATTATTTTTGTTGCTACTTCATAACTGTAATTTTGCTACTGTTATGAATTGTAATGTAAATATCTGATATGCAGGATGGTCTTAGGCGACCCCTGTGAAAGGGTCCTTTGACCCCCAAAAGGGTCACGACCCACAGGTTGAGAACCGCTGATGTAGATGAACCTTGAAAACATTACACTAAGCAAAAGAAGCCAGATATAAAAAGTCACATAGTACAGTACTGTATTTATGTGAAAGGCCAGAAAAAGTGAATCCACAGAGACAGAATGTTGGTTGCTATTTTCCAGGGGCTGAGGGCAGAGAGAATGGGGGTGACTGCTAATGTGTGCGGGATTTCTTTTTGGGTAACAAAATGTTCTGGAATTAGAGGTAAGGGCTGCACAACTCTAACACTGTAACAAAACCAACGAACTGTATACTTTATAAAGGTTGAGTTTTATGGTATGTGAATGTCCTCAATAAAGCTGTTTTTAAAATAAAAGCACACTATAAAAATTACTATGTATGGGTGGTGCCTGTGGCTCAAAGGAGTAAGGCGCTGGCCCCATATGTCAGAGGTGGCAGGTTCAAACCCAGCCCTGGTCAAAAACTGCAAAAAAAAAAAAAAAAAAAAAATTACTATGTATGTAACATCTCTCTTTATACATGTAGGAAATCTATCTCTGGTTCATCTTTATTTCCACATGGTTCAGTTTTTCTTCAATTCAGTAAAAAGGATAATGCTATGCTAATAGTGGCTATCGCAGTGGCAGCAGAAGCAATAACATTTATACCAGTTCTCTCACACAGCACCTGTGTCCTGCTCACCATCCAGGCCTTCCACAGATGGTGACAATGTGGACCTGCTCAGTCCCCACAACCTCCTTCTTCATGAGAGGTCTAGAACCATCTCCTGCAGTGAATGACTTGGAGGTAGACAAAGCCAGCTGTCAGAGAGCAAGGCAGACATATGTCCAGACCTCTGGCTTTGGCCCACCCTCCCCAGGTGGGGCCAGTGAGTAGAGTCTCCCTCATAGAAAAGATGGGAGATCAGGAATGTGGATATAAGTCCTTGGCCCCAAATGCAGCAGCTGGGGGGAGCCAATAAGCCTTGTATTTTCATGCTCAGTATCATTCAATCTGACCCAATTTCTCTTCTTTCAAAAATTTTAGTTTCATAAATAATTCTCATTATCCCAAAATTCACATATAGGAAAGTATAGAAGTATACTTTCTTGTTTAAAAAAGATCAAAATTCGGGAAGTGCCTGTGGCTCAAAGGAGTACGGCGCCAGCCCCATGTGCCAGAGGTGGCAGGTTCAAATCTAGCCCCGGCCAAAAATTGCAAAAAAAAAAAAAAAATCAAATTTCTACCATGTAGGGATACGTTAATAACATTTTACTAAATATCTTTCCAGACACTGTGAGAGAAAGAAACAGATACACACCCCAGAGGGGCAGGGCTGCCAGCTGCCCTGTTCATTGCTGTATTAGTTCCACTGCCTAGAAAAGCATCCAGCATCCAGTAGGACTTGATAAATACTCACTGAATAAAAGAAAATAACAAAAAACAGCATGCACCAAACTCTCAGGTGTCAGATGCCATCTATGAAACATCCATGCAGAACACAGCTACAGAAGTACATGACTGTCCCCACATTACATAGCAGGAAATTCAACCTTGCCCAAACCCTCTTGATGGTGCACAGGGCAGGGGCAAGAGTGCATGCTGTGGGTCTATAGCACACCAACCCCATGGGAGCATGCAGATGTGCCCACAGGGACACCACTCTGCACTCAGTGAACCAGAAGCTGCCCAGAGTCAAGAACTGGCAACTCCATGGCCCTGCAAAGCCCTACATTAGATATGTGCAGGCTCAGGATCTTCCTCACGGCCCCTATCCCATGTGACACCAGAAACAATTCTGTCCGCACCCTTTTACACCCTGAACCTATCTCCCTGGAGTAGATTTCCAGTGGTCAGAGATGTGACTACAAATGTTGCCATATAGTGTCAAGTGCCAAACAGCTTCAAAATGCAAGACAACAGTTTGCTGGGAACTAATTTCCAAGAATGGTTTTATCTGTAATGTGAGGGTTCGACTTACCTTCCACAGCTCTCTCTCCAGAGCCCTTAGAACCAGAGAGGCTGACTGATGCTCCAGAGGCGCTGCCACATAGGAGGACTCTGGCAGCCGTGGCTCCACCAACCCTGGGTGGTTGCAGATCCGCTGCAGCCTCATTAGAATGCTTAGGACATTGACAAAGTGCCCACTCTTCAAAGCTTCCTGAGTTCTGCTCGAGGAAGAAGACATGAGACACTTCACTCAGGGTGATCGGTGTGTGCTGCTGTGAGAATTATCATGCATAGCTACAAACCCTCACAAACCAAGTCCGTGCTCCTCCTACAGACTAGGGGGTGAAGTGTGGGAGGTGAACCCAGGCCTCACCACAGGGGCTCGGTCCAGCTGCCCACAAGCCACAGTTCTGCCCACACCAACTCTGCCCCATCATGTCTTCACACCATCAACTCCAATCCACCTCTTGTAGCACCTCACTAGTAGCCCCAAGTCCTTTTCCCACATGAGATGGGTGGCCAGGTCAGCAGTAGCAGTCATCTACCAGACACATGGGAGTATCTGGAATGTGGTGACCCCATGCAGGCTGGCTGGGTGGTGGCATCGGTCAAACCAGTAAGCATACCACACATGATTCTTCTCAGCTCTAAGAGCAGACACACAGCAGGGAGTCATTACCAAGCCCCCCAAAATTAAAAATCCTGCAAAACTTGACTTCCACAGGTTTCGTTTTGTCTAAACTCAGGAAAACAGCATGACTGGAAGAACCCAAACAACCACTTGAGAGTACTGTGGAACAGTTACAGGGAGCTGTGTCAACTCTAATCAGAGGGATAGCATATGCGGTTCATCCTAAGACATGTTTCCTGCATCATCTGCCTGCCCACAACACCAGCATGCTGCCTTCCTCCAAGGTCATAGCTAGCCTAGGCCCTGGGTGCTATGGCTGGCTGAGAAAAGACTAGCTGGTCTGGCATAGTCCTGCTCCAGGGTAAACCTATACTATCGTGAGACTAACCTGGTCAACAATGATGGTGGGAATGGGAAAGTGGGCAGCTACATAGGAAAACTTCTAGTGCAGCCTGTGGAGTGGGCCTGAGAGGACTGGGAGCATCAGAGACCGCAGAGCCCGCTGGACCCTGGCCCTTCCAGGAGGGAACCTACTACTAAGGTCACAGGGAGGGCCCCAGCTCTAGCCAGGGAGGATGAAGGGGTGCATGCCCAGACCCTACACATACCCAGGTTGCAGAATAACATCCTCATATAAAGCCTTTTGTCGATTAGAAAGGCGGCACTTCAAAACATGCTCATATTTCTTTGTCAGCTGTTTTTCCACATCTCTTTTAGTTCTCCTCAAAATAAATGGCTGTGTCACCTAAAAAGAAAAAACCTATCTATTGTTTTCTTTCCAAAACCAATGTCATAATATGTTTAAGGCATATGCATTTTAAATGAGCTAGCTGAAAGCACAAAGGTAGACATACCCTGTGAAGCCTTATGACCACTTTGTGGTAGTAGTCCTGGCACTCAGGACTTGGGGCGCGCGGTGGGGAGCTCAGGTAGGGCCTGGAGATCCCGGGGATAAGGAAGTGCACAACGGTCCAGAGCTCCAGGAAGGTGTTGTGCAGCGGTGCATCAATCAGGAGCAGGCGCTGCTGGCTGCAGATGAGATAAGAGATGCCATGATATTCTTAAGTAAGCCACACACAGCCAGATGTAGGAGTGATTCTACAGAGTAACATAAACACACACAAGCCTTAAAAGAAGGGACCGAAGTGAATCAACTCCTGGGGTTTCTGTGGCTCTATTTACTATGATAAAGGGGAAAGGTAATTCTTTGTGCATCTGCAACTATCTAAATTTCTTTAAAAGAACCCTTTACTTCAATGCTGGGAAGGAGTATTCAGTGGTGAGAGAATAGCACACAATGCTTGAATAGCAGGTCAGACCTCTGCAGGGTGAAGACGGCTTCCCAGTGTCTCTCGGTCATGCCCTTCACACGCTGCATCTCATCGATGACAAGGCACTTCCAGCGTACTCGTGAGAAGGCGGTATAGCCCCTGAAGAACTGTGTGTAGGACGTGAGGCAGACGTGGAAGCTGTTGGGCATGGCCCACTCCTGAAGCAAAGAAAGGAGGTCTGAGCCTCTTTGTATTTTTTGTCTTTTGTAGTCACCTGAGAACACTGACTTTCCAGAGTGTTACCATTAAACTGTTCCCACCTATGATTAATTTTACTCGGTTTTCTTAAGAACTTGCTATTATAGCACAGAAAAGGGCTGAGTCTATCTTTTTACCTTTTCCTCTAGGAGTCTAAAACATTTTTAGACAAAAAGTATTTATCAATTTGACAAATTAGTAAGTTGCTTTAGAGACACCAACAATCGTTATTTGGAAAATAAATTATCATAAAGGAAATTCTATGAAGCTCTTCCCATTTCTACTAGAAGAGAGACAAGCTTTTATAGTATATAATCTGAACAAGGAAGAACACAATAAAAAATGTGAATACCTATGTTGCAAAGAGTGCATTACAAGCTTTTAAAAAACAAATTAAAACTAGAAACAGTGCTATAGTTTGAACATGTCTCCTCCAAAACTCCTGGTATGAGTGTTAAGTAGTGGGACCTCTCTGCCCTCATGAATGGTCAGGACTTACATAAGGGCTGGAGAGAACTAACTAAGATCTGCCTGCCCTTCTGCACTGTTCCCATGTGAGGACACAGCAACAAGGCCCCATCTTGGAAGCAGAAACTTGGCCTTAACCAGACATTGAATCTGCTGGCAACCTGTATTTGCCAGCCTCCAGGAGGGTAAGACACAAATTTCTATTGTTTTTATTACCCAGCCTGTGAGATTTTGTTACAGCAGCATAAACAGACTAAGACAGATAGTAAAAAAAGAAGATACATCTCAAGGTACTTGCTCTTTCACTAAACATTATAACACAGTAACATCTAATGATAAACCAAACTTTTATATTCAATGAAAAACTGTGATCAGTACACCTTTACTTTGTGATCTGGTACTAAAAACTACTGGGTGGGCAAGGAAAAAACTCCAAATTTCTTCTAATAACTTAGCTATAAGTCACAAGTATTCCTAAAAGAAGAATCCCATGGAAATTGTCTTGTGAGTTTATAATTCAGAACAAGGATGCATCACAACCTCTCATTTATGTTTGTGAAAATCAATGGGGCCCACACCTATTTCCAGAGAACACCATGTCCCTTGCTGTTGGAGAGTTGAGACTGAGCCCTGCGCATCCCTGGCCTGGTTGTGCATGGCCCTCATTATAGGGAAGGAGCAGGCAGGTGGGGTATACTGCCAAGGTATTCAGAAATGTTCATCACAGCTTCAACATTTTGTATCTCACCAATAAATAAAAGATAATAATTATGTTAGTATGTCTTCACATTTTAAAATATCTTCTATGTAAATTAAGATGTTTTTCTGTTTAGTTTCATATTTTTCAAAAAATACCTGTCTCTTTGCTTTAAGTTCTCTGTGGCTGCCGACATATGAGAGGGTTTTGAGCCCAGGACACCAACGTTTCAATTCAAGTTCCCACTTGAGTATGTTACAACTTCTCACAACAACAAGGTGAGGGCCCCAATTACCTACAAAGGAAAAAAGCTACAGAATTTTCCAAAGGAAAAAAGGCAAAATTTTCCACTTTAAAATAATCTGTCAAGTCCAGGCACCCAGCTCTGTGTTTGACCAGTGGAGCTTAACAAAGTACATGTCAAATGACCCTATGCATGACTAGACAGACATGGAGACACCAGCACAGGCCTCAAGTGCCATCAGAACACACAGCACCTACTCTACAGCTCCCACAGAGATCTTATGGGGACACAGGATGCCTAACCTGAGGGAGCACTTCACACATACACTGATGAGTGATCACTGAATGAAATTTAAAATTAGTTTATTCAAACCATGATGGACCACTCTATGACCCTGGGAAGAACTCCTACCTACAAGGAACAATACTCAGACAAACAAAGAAAACATCCAGACTGAGCAGTCAGACCCAGTCCACAAGGCCCCAGCCCCACCCAGCTTCCTTTGTTGTCTCAGACCCACATGCTCACTGGTGACACCTGACCTCTAGTCAGAGCACACCCAAACCACCACCAGATAATAATTTTAATATTGACCTTTAGAAAATCAAAGTTTTCTTAATTTATAAGAGTAACATATGCACAGCAAATTTTAATTTCTAAGCTATAAATAAAACATAAACCAAGGTAAATGAAAGAAATGGTAGACTTTAGGGGGTGGCACCTGTGGCTCAGTGGGTAGGGTGCCAGCCCCATATACCAAGGGTATACCACCCCGGCCAAACTGCAACCAAAAAATAGCTAGGTGTTCTGGTGGGTACCAGTAGTCCCAACTACTCAGAAGGCTGAGGCAAGAGAATCAATCGCCTAAGCCCAGGAGTAGGAGGTTGCTGTGAGTTGTGATGCCACAGTACTCTACCAAGGGCAATAGAGTGAGACTCTGACTCTAAAAAAAAATGTAGACTTTAAAAACATATTACCAAAACAAAATCTCTGGCCATTACTGCTATTTCACTAACCATTCCTACTGATTCTGAAAAGGAACAATCCAATAAAAAAATGAACCAAAAATATAAGCAGAAATTTTGCAAAGAAAAAATATGAGCAGACAAACTCTTTAAAAGACACACCCTTATGACCCTTATGAGTAAAGAAACACAAATCAAACTCAGATGGCATTTTTCCCTCCGTGAAAAATAAGATTAAAAATAAAACTAAAGACAAGCACAGACCTATAGTCCCAGCTACTTAGGAGGTTAAGGAGGGAGATCACTTGAGCCTAGGAGTTTGAGACCAGCCTGGGCAACACAGTAAAATCTTGTCTCTTAAAAAAAAAAATTACTACTTTGAACATAATTACATTCTTTGAAAGGGGTGTATCTATCTAAATGTGTCTGGATAAACGTTAAGAGAAGGCTGGGCAGGACAACTGACAGACTGTCCTGTAGTCATCACTTATGAATGGGAATACACGAGGAGGGTAGACAATATTTTTCCTTTAAAAAGAAAAACAAAAAGTAGTGAGTTTATGAGTTTTTACTTTGAGTGAGTTAATCTGCACTTCACAGCTAAAATCTCAAGAAGTAAACTCCTCTTAGAGAGCTGGTAAGCTCCAGTGGCTTTCCAGTTATAGAGTGAGAAGTCCAAGAGTCCAACTTGGGGCAGGGAAGCCAAGTGTAACATGGGACATACCCACTATGGCATGCCTGTGGTCTACCCCAGCAGAGCAATCAGCACCTGGCACCCTCTGCCAGCTCTTCCTTTCTAGGGTGTAGAATCTACTCCTTCTGGGCCCCAGCAGCTCCTTCCCTTACTGAACAGCTCACTATGCCCATTCCCTCTGGCCCTCAGGAGGGATTCCCAACACTGTCTGGTGGCACACACTGACACAGATACCTGTAGAGACCCAGGCTCCCTTCATGGCTGGCCCAGATATTACTGACTACATCGCCTCCCATCCCCTCACATTCTACCACCCTGACTCCAGCCTTGATGTTTCTCCTGGACACACTATCTGCACCTGCAGCCCCACATGCTTTGCCCCATCTCCTGAGATCCCTGCTCCAAGACCAGGCTCTGCTCCACCACTGGGTCATCAGCCAGCTTCAAGGCTCCACATTCCAGCTTTATCTGTGTATATGGGCGTTCTAGGGGCCAAGGGTGTGCCTAGAAAAGCACCTGGTCCAGAGCAGGTACCAGGTAGGGACCGGAAGAATGAATCAATGAATGATTCACTTATTCATTCAATACATGAAATGACCCCCCCCCTTTTTTTTGACTGGGGCTGGGTTTGAACTCACCACCTTCGGCATATGGGGCTGGTGCCCTACTCCTTTGAGCCACAGGCGCTGCCCCCCCCCCTATTTTATTTCTTTCTTTTTTTTTTGAGACAGAGCCTCAGGCTGTCCCCTGGGTAGAGTGCCGTGGCATCACAACAACCTCCAACTCTTGGGCTGAAGCGAATCTCCTGACTCAGCCTCCCAAGTAGGTGGGACCACAGGCACCCACCACAATGCCCAACTATTTTTTGGTTGCAGTTGTCATCGTTGTTTGGCGGGCCCAGGCTGGATTTGAACTCACCACCTTAGGTTTATGTGGCTGGCGCCTTAGCCACTTGAGCCACAGGCGCTGAGCCCCCCCCCCCCCGCCTATTTTTTTTAAAGTAGAGGCTACTTCAGTATTTTACTATTATAAAAATAATAATGAATGCTTTTTAAACCTAAATTAACAAAATAGTAAGACAAAGTGGTTATTCTACCTTTGGGAAACTATACTTATATATATTATATAAATATGTATCTTACGTACATATATAATCTATTCTAAAGTACTACATTTAAAACTTTTTGATACTTGGTCAAAAACAAATAAATTAATGGAAGAAAATTACAAGCTCAGAAGCTGATCTACTTATGCTTAGAAACTGATTATGAGGTTAAGTTTTTCCAAATGAAGAGCAAAGAAGCAGCCAGATGCAGTGACTCACACCTAGCACTCTGGGGAGGCCAAAGCAAAAGGATTGCTTGAGTTTAGGAGTTTGAGGTAGCTATGGCTAGGCTAACATCATGGCACTCTAGGCCAGGGGAAAGAGTAAGACTCTGACTCCAAAAAAAAGCAAGAAAGAATTACTTAATGATAGTGCTATGATAAACTGAATGACAGTTTGGAGAGGAAAATGTTTAGAAAAAGCTGCTCCGGCTCGGCACCTGTGGCTCAAGCAGCTAAGGCACCAGCCACATATACCAGAGCTGGTAGATTCAAATCCAGCCCGGGCCCACCAAACAACTATGATGGCTGCAACCAAAAATTAATCAGGCATTGTGGCGGGTGTCTGTAGTCCCAGCTACTTGGAAGATAGAGGCAGAAGAATCACTTGAGCCCAGGAGTTGGAGGTTGCTGTGAGCTGTGATGTCATAGCACTGTAACCAGAGCAATAGCCTGAGGCTCTATCTCAAAAAAATAGAATAGAATATTAAAAAAAAAAAAAGAAAAAGAAAAAGCTGTTCCTATGTTGAAGGGATAATTAGCCATGTGAACATCTACCCTCTTCCTCCCTGGGCCCCTCCACTCAGCCCTCCAGTACCCTCAGAGATCTGTCAACTCCTACTTAGCCTGTAGCCACACCACCCACTAATTCACCACCCTCCCTCGGCTGACTCTCCTGAGCCAAAGGAGCCCTCGTAACTTTTAGAACTCAGATATGAAAAGGATGAAGCCATATGGGCTTTCCTCCATAGCTACAGCAAAGCTACTCTAAGGCTGTACCTGGAGCATAGGTGGAACCTCATTCTGAGGTGTTTCTACTGCAAGAGGAAGAACACAGTCAGGCCTCTCCTGTGCTACAGATACAAGTCACATCCTCTTCTGGAGCCAAGCACAGAGCAGGGGACTGAGGTAGGCACCTGACTCAAACGCCGAGAGATGATGGGGCATGAACAACAAGTTGACCTTGGCAGTGACCATAGCTCAGTGGGTAGGGTGCCAGCCATATACATCAAGGCTAGCAGGTTAGAACCCAGCTCAAGCCAGCTAAAACAATAATGACAACTGATAGCTGGGGGCAGCGCCTGTGGCTCAAAAGGGTAGGGCACCAGCTCCATATGCTGAAGGTAGTGGGTTCAAACCCAGCCCCAGCCAAAAAAAAAGCTGAACATTGTGGCTGGCATCTGTAGTCCCAGCTACTTTGGAGGCTGAGGCAAGACAATCACTTGAGCCTAAGAGTTTGAGGTTGCTGTGAGCTGTGAGGCCACTGCACTCTTCCCAGGGCGAAAGCTTGAGACACTGTCTCTTAAAAAAAAAAACAAAAAAAAACAAGGAACAAAAAGCTGACCCCAAAGATCCACAGTAGGCCAGAGAACCTGCACAAGCTACACTCACTGAAGGACGAGAGATAGCACAGGGGCTGGGCAACCATCACTCAGAGCTGCAACACCCATGAAGGCAAGCTGCCCAGAGAGGTGAAATCCAGCAGGAGAGATGGGAGGGGCCTGCACATTATAAAGCAAGGCAGACACAGGGGGCCAGAGAGCCCAGTGAGCCACCCCTGAGTGCTGCTGACCTGGTTCACAGCTGGCACATGTTTGGGAGCCCAGTGGCACTGGCTTGCCCCACCTAGCAACAGCACAGGAATCTGTGCCACTTCTCTGCTGCCCAGAGTCAGGGAGACACCTGAAGTCACAAAGCACAGCCACAGCTGGAGTATCTGTATGTGTACACGATTTTGAAACAGTGAGTTATTGGATCTAATGTTAACTGTGAACAAGATTTTTTTTTGTTTTTTGTTTTTTTTTGAGACAGAGCCTCAAGCTGTACCCCTGGGAACAGTGCCATGGCTTCACTGCTCACAGCAACCTCCAACTCCTGGGGTCTCCTGCCTCAGCCTCCCAAGTAGCTGGGACCACAGGCGCCCACCACAACACCTGGCTATTTTTTGGTTGCAGCCATTATTGTTGTTTGGCGGGCCTGGGCTGGATTCGAACCCCCGCCACCTTAGGTGTACGCGGCTGGCGCCTTAGCCGCTTGAGCCACAGGCGCCAAGCCTGTGAACAAGTTTTTTACATGTTCATAAAATGAATTCTGAGCCTCACTCTGCTCAGGTCAAAGGATAGGTGAGAAGAAGTGGATAAGGCCATGTCCCCCATCCTCACATCAGGTACACTACCTAGTGTTAAGCCTTAGCAAACAGGTACTGTTTAAAAAAAAGAAATCTTACCTTCATTACAAGCAAGGTGGGCAAAAAAAGCAATGATCTGTACTGTTTTACCGAGCCCTGCTTCATCAGCCAGTATGCCGTTGAGATTCTTTCGGTGCAATTTGGCCAGCCAATCCAGGCCAATCTTCTGATAGTCTCTGAGGACCCCATACAACAGAGATGGAGCATTAAACTTCACCTGCAGCAACAGACCAGCCAAAGAATGACTGCTTGTCAACATAACTGCCAAACCTTCTTTTTCTTGAGACAGAATTTTACTTTGTTGCCCTGGTAGAGTGCCATGGCATCATAGTTCACAGCAACCTCAAACTCTGGGGCTTGAGTGACCCTCTTGCCTCAGCCTCCCAAGTAGCTGGCACTACAGGCACCTGCCACAATGCCCGGCTATCTTTAGAGATAGGGTCTCGCTCTTGCTCAGGCTGGTCTCCAACTCCTGAGCTCAGGCAATCCACCCACCTCGACCTCCCAGAGTGCTAGGATTATAGGTATCAGCCACTGTGCCAGTCCAAAACTTTCTGAAAACCAAAATCAGCATAGTCACATGATAAACTGAGTGAAAAGCCACAAAAATTATATATAGAAAACAGGAAGAGAAAGATCAAGAATTGCTTTTTCTGACAACTTCTATAGGTGGGATAAAGTGCTTCTTTGGAAGTAGGAAAAGCTTTTCTAGTGATTCATTCAGATAAACGCACTTACTCACAAAGACCCATCCCTCATGTGAAACCTGCATCTCACCGAGGTTGAGACTCGAGCACTGCCCTTGGGCAGGATGGCTTCGGCCACAGCAGTGACCTCTGCGACATCCTTGGTGTTTGGTTTCCCGATATTCATTCTCTCAGCGGCTTTAAACTGATCCATGATGAAAAGTGAGTCAATGAGAACCAAATCCCTCCGACTCTCCCTGTCACCTAGAGTATCTTCTGCATCTATAACAATGAAACAAAGAGAATAGGGGCTGCTGGGATAGTTTTACAAACTTAAACACTAAAAAAAAAAAAAAAAGAAAGAAAATAGGTTATAGAATCCAAATATTTCAAATATAGAATTAAGCAGTACATTTGTTTGTAGTCCATTTTATCTCTAAACAGTACTAGCTGGATAAATGGGCATGAACAATCATGACACTATCAAATTTAGGACCATTCTGGAAAGGCCTCAGAGTATAATTTGCCATTTTCCCCTTGGAAAATGTCTCCAAGGCCATTAGGAGTTAGTATCATGAATGGATTTACAAGTATCTCAGGGTTTAGTAACCTCCCCTCCAACACCACGAAAGAAAAAAATCAGAAATGTTCTCTAAATGTGGGAAACAAGGTAGACGCCATCTCTCTTGCCTCTGGTCCTGGTGCCGATACAGTCCCGAAAGGCCCTGGGAAGACACCCAGGGATGAACCATTACAGAAATGAGACAGAGAAAGGAGACTCTTTGTGGTGTGTTCTGTGTATCTGTGTGGCATGTCTAAAAATAAGCAAAATAAACTACTCAAAACTGGTATATTAAACAAATTTAGCACAATCTAAATAAATATGATAAAATCTAGGTCCATAAAACTATAATTTTTTTTGAGACAGAGCCTCAAGCTGTCCCCCTGGGTAGAGTGCTATGGCATTACAGCTCACAGCAACCTCCAACTCCTGGGCTCAAGTGAGTCTCCTGCCTCTACCTCCCAAGTAGCTGGGACCACAGGTGTCCACCACAACGCCTAGCTATTTTTTTTTTTTTTTTGGTTGCAGCTATCATTGTTGTTTGGTGGGCCTGGCTAGATTCAAACTGGCCACCTTAGGTGTATGTGGCTGGCGCCTTAGTCACTTGAGCCACAGGCACCAAGCCAAAACTGTAACTTTTATAAAGCTAGAGTAAATATTTCTACATCCTTTATAACCTGATCAAGTGCTCTGATTAACTAACAGTTAATAAAAAGCATGGAATTTAATAAGTTCTATTCAATATAAAATAACATTAAATATGTTTACAATCTTTTTCTTTCATCAAACTAAAAGAAATTTTTTAAACCTTTATTATGTTTTCACCTGTAATTTGGCTTTGGTTTTTTAATCAGAATTCTTTTAAAATGCTATAAACATACCTTCTTCTTCACTTGTCTCTTCACTATCAGGTTTAGGTTGAGGCCACTGGAAACCTGGCAGAAAGGCACCTTCATACAACTTCACCAGGTCGATCAAGGGCAGCTCAGCTGGAAGGATGGTAGAAAGGAAGGCTGTAATTCCTAAGGAGACACCTAACTAGGAAAAGCAACACCTAGCGCAAGAAGTACAAAGGGGATCCTTGGCATACACATTTCTTTTCCTGGCTTTAGGTCATTCCTTAGAAAAAGAATATATTTTCTAACAGCACATTTACTTCTAAAAAATTTTGCCTGTTAGTGATACTTTATTAAAAAAAAAACTTAAATTTTGTAAGATGAAAAATCTCTCAAATGAAAAATTCAATTCTGGCTCGGCACCTATAGCACAATGGTTATGGAGCCAGCCACATACACAAAGGGTGGCAGCTTCAAACCCAGCCCAGGCCAGGTAAACAACAATAACAACTGGAACAAAAAATAGCCAGGCACTGGCTCGGCACCAGTAGCACAGGTGGCCAGTGTGCCAGCCACATACATTGGAGCTGGCAGGTTCAAACCCAGCCCAGGCCTGCCAAACACAATGACAATTACAACAAAAAAATAGCTGGGCATTGTGATGGGCGCCTGTAGTCCCAGCTACTAGGGAGACTGAGACAAGAAAATCACTTAAGCCCAAGAGTTTGAGGTTGCTGTGAGCTGTGATGCCACAGCACTCTACCGAGGGCAATATAGTGAAACTCTGTCTCAAAAACAACAACAACAAAAAAGAATGACAATAGATTATTAAGTATAAATTACATAAATCACTCATCCTAACACCTTTTAAAAAGCACATTATTGGCTCAGTGCCCATAGCACAGTGGTTATGGTGACAACCACATACACTAAGGCTGGCAGGTTCAAGTCTGGCCTGGGCCAACTAAACAATAATGACAACTGTATTGTGGTGGGCACCTGTAGTCCCAGCTACTTGGGAGGCTGAGGCAAGAGAATCGTTTGACCACAAGAGTTTGAGGTTGCTAGGGGCTGTAATGACATGGCACTCTACTAAGGGTGTCATAGTGAGACTGGATAAAAAAAAAAAAGGAAAAGAAAAGAAAAACTCATAATTATAATTGGCAAAGGATACTAAGGTATTTCGCAAAAATCAAGAGCACAGAGGGCTAGAACAGGTTTTTTTTGTTTGTTTGTTTTTTGAGACAGAGCCTCAAGCTGTCCCCCTGGGCAGAGTGTTATGGAATCACAGCTCAAAGCAACCCCCAACTCCTGGGCTCAAGCCAGTCTCCTGTCTCAGCCTCCCAGGTAGCTGGGACCACAGGCAGCCACCACAACGCCCAGCTATTTTTTTATTGCAACCGTCATTGTTGTTTTGGCGGGCCCAGGCTGGATTTGAACCCGCCACCTTAGGTATATGTGGCTGGCACCTTAGCCACTTGAGCCGCAGGTGCCGAGCCTGCTAGAACAGTTTTAATTGGGCATCTCTCTATCTTGACAAATCAGATGTTTTCTACAAAATTATCAACCATCTTAAGATCATAATACTAGAAAATATAATGCATCAGATACTGAATACTGCTGATAAGGATACTAACCAGCTTAATTTTTCTGAGAACCAGTAGGGAAAGCTAAAGAGCTCATCATTTCCCACTTTAAATCATCTCCCAGAGGAATCACAGAAACCTGGCCCCAGGGCTTAAAAAATTTCTGCCCGTCATCCACAACAAGGGAAAACTTCTGTGTTGAGCTGTGTGCTTATTGTGCGTGAACTTTCTGCATGTGTACTGCACGTGTGTCATCCACAATAGGAGAAAACATTTGTGCTGGGCTGCATGCTTGTTGTGTGTAGACTTTCTGCATGTATATTGCAGTTAGTAAAGACTGTAGACTAAGGCCAGGTGCGGTGCTTTGTGCCTATAATCCTAGCACTCTGGGAGGCTGAGGCAGGAGGACTGCTTGAGTTCAGGAGTTCGAGACCAGTCTGAGCAAGAGCAAGACCCCCATCTCTACTAATAATGGAAAAACTAGCTGGGTGATGCAGTGGGTGCCTGTAGTCTCAGCTACTCAGGAGGACTGCTTGAGCCCAGGAGTTTGAAGTTGCTGTGAGATATGAAGCTAGCCTAGATGACAGAATGAAATTTTGTCTCACACACACACACACACAAAAAAAGTAGGCTCAGAATAACAAATGTCACACACAAGAGCCCCACAGGAACCAGGGAAATGACACTGTCCACTTCCAATTCATTTGCTCATGATTTAAAATATTCATCTTACTGTACTAATGGATATGTGATAAAGAAAAGTGAAAATAAATGTCAACTGTAGAATCCAGGTGGTAGGTATACAGTGTTCATATTAAGGTTCTTTCAACTTTTCTATATGTATGTTTGGGATGTTACCATAAAAAATTCTGGGAAACTATATAATGGCTATGTAGAGAGGAAAAAACAGGAGAAACAACTGAAAATCTGTTACAATATAAGATAATTCTGCCAGGTGACTTAGAACAAACTTAATACACAGAAATCAACACCCTCCACAGATATATTGGTTAGCAGATGTATTGTTAGATAGAAAATTGGGCTCGGCGCCTGTGGCTCAAGCGACTAAGGCACCAGCCACATACACCTAAGGTGGAGGGTTCAAATCCAGCCCGGACCTGCCAAACAACAATGATGGCTGCAACCAAAAAATGGCCGGGCGTTGTGGCGAGCGCCTGTGGTCCCAGCTACTTGGGAGGCTGAGGCAGGAGACTCACTTGAGCCCAGGAGTTGGAGGTTGCTGTGAGCTGTGAAGCCACAGCACTCTACCCAGGGGGACAGCTTGAGGCTCTGTCTCAAAAAAAAAAAATTCCCAACAGTTTTTTTCTGTGAAACTGGATGAACTGATTCTAATATGTATCTGAAATAGTCCCAAAACAGTCAAGAGGCCCTCCCAAAACAGCAAGGAACTTACCTAACAAGACATCAAGAACTATTATAAAGCTATAATAATTAAGATAGTGTGGTATTAGCACAGAAATTGGTATAAATGGCCCAATAAAAGGATAACAACCCCAGAAAGATATACTCATAAGGGAAACTAAATTTATGTGCAAGTTGGTATAGCAGATCAGTGGGAAAAAGACGGGCTTTTCCAATGGTTCTAGAATAGTTACACATTTGACAAAAATGAAAAAAGGAAACTGCACTCTTATTTCATATTACAAACAAAAGTAATTTTTTTTTTGAGACGGGGACTTATTACAATTGCCCAGGCTGATGTCAAACTTCTGAGCTCAAGTGATCCTCCTGCCTCAACTCCTGAGTAGCTGGGACTAAAGGCACATACTACGAAACCTGGCTTAAAAGTAATTCTTGATGGACTAAAGACATTATATAAAATACTACAGGAAAACATTCCTGTGAACAAGACTGATAAATTCAACTACAAAACATCCTCACTTAACATCCTCAGTAGGTTCTTGGAAACTGCAACTTTAAGCAAAATGATAAACAGCTGATCGCTGAAGAACATGCGTTGAACTTCAAGGGTCCATTCACCTACAGATTTTCTTCTGCCTCTGCCTCTGCCACTGAGACTGCAAGACTGACCCACAGTCTACTTCCTATGTAGATGCTGAGGATAAAGACATTTATGATGACCCACTTCCACTCCATGACCGGTAAATATATTTTCTCTTATGACTTTTTTTTTTTTTTGAGACAGGGTCTCCTCTCTTTGTGGGACTAGAATGCAGTGGCATCACCACAGCTCACAACAACCTCAAACTCCTGTGGGCGCAAGCAATCCTCCTGCCTCAGCTTTCTGACTAGCTGGCACTATAGGGGCCTGCTACAATTCCCAGCTAGTTTTTCTGTTCTTTGTAGAGAGGAGGTCTCACGCTTACTCAAGATGGTCTCGATACCTATAGCTAATACCCATAGCTAATATCATACTCAATGAAGTAGAACTAAAAGCTTTTCCACTCAGAACCGGAACCAGACAAAGATGTCCTCCATCAACACTTCTATTCAACATAGTGCTAGAAGTTCTAGCCAATGCAATCAGGCAATAGAAGGATATAAAGGCATCTAAATGGAGGCAGAGGAGGCCAAACCTTTGCTCTCTGCCAATGATATGATCTTATACTTAGAGAACCCCAGAGACTCAACGACTAGACTCCTGGAAGTGATCAAGAAACACAGTAAGCCTAAAAACTGCAAAAAAAAAAAAAAAAAGACAATAGTCAAAAGATCCTTCCAAATGTGACCTGCCTCCTTCTTTAAAAAAGAAAGAAAGAAATACAGTAAGCTGGGTGCGGTGGCTCATGCCAGTAACCCCAGCACTTGGGAGGCTGAGGCAAGTAGACTGCCTGAGCTTATGAGTTGGAGACCACCAACCTGAACAAGAGCGAGACCCAGTCTCTAAAAATTAGCTGGGCACTGTGGCAGGCACCTATAGTTCCAGCTACCTGGGAGGCAAGAGAATCGCCTGAACCTAAGAGTCTGAGGTTGCTGTGAGCTAAGATGCCATGGCACTCCACCAAGGGTGACCAAGTGAGACTGTGTCTCAAAAATAAAAAAAAGAAAGGAAAAGAAATACAGTAATGTCTCAGGATATAAAATCAGTGTCCACAAATCAGTAGCCTTTGTATATGCCAATAACAGCCAAGCTGTGAAGCTAATCAAAAACACAATTCCCTTCATAGTATCTTCATAGAAAATGAAATACCTAGGAATATACCTAACAAAAGAGGTGAAGGACCTCTACAAAAAGAATTATGAAACCCTAAGAAAAGAAATAGCAGAAGACATTAATAAATGGAAGAATATACTACATTCCTGGCTGGGAAGAATCAACATAGTGAAAATGTCTACACTTCCCAAAGCAATCAACAGATTTAATAAAATCCTCATTAAAATATCAACATCATACTTTGAAGAACTGGAAAAAATAGTTCTTTGTTTTATATGGAACCAAAAAAAAAAAACCTATATAGCCATGGCGATTTTTAGTAATAAAAACAAAGCCAGAGACATCCTCCCACCAGACTTCAGGCTGTATTACGAGGCCACGGCAATCAAAACAGCATGGTATTGACACAAAAATAGAGAGACAGACATTTGGAACTGAACAGAAAACCAAGAGATGAAACCAGTCTCTTGTAGCCATCTGATCTTTGATAGACGAAACAGGAGCATACACTGGGGAAAAGAATCCCAATTCAATAAATGGCACTGGGAGAACTGGATAACCACATGTAAAAGATCGAAACTGGAAAAAAAAAAGACTGAAACTGGACTTGCACCTTTAACCACTTACAAAAATTGATTCAAGATGGATTAGATTTAAAACTAAGGCTCAGCGCCAATAGCTCAACCGGCTAAGGCGCCAGCCACATACACCTAAGGTGGCAGGTTCAAATCCCCAGCCCGGACCCGCCAAACAACAATGACGATTGCAACCAAAAAATAGCTGGGCGTTGTGGCGGGCACCTGTGGTCCCAGCTACTTGGGAGGCGGAGGCAAGAGACTCGCTTGAGCCCAGGAGTTGGAGGTTGCTGTGAGCTGTAATGCCATGGCACTCTACCCAGGGGGACA
>CAUYTI010081290.1:0-12393 GCA_963575145.1 Galago senegalensis | reverse complement strand
AAAAAAAAAAAAAAGTTATAGATTTCATATGAAAGCTATAAATTAATTTCATAATAGGGCTGTGTAGATTGGATACTTTTTCTTCCATTCCCGTGATACTTTGCTAAGAAGAACACTTTCCAGCTCCATCCATGTGAACATGAAGGACGTAAGTAAAGTCTCCATCTTTCTTTATGGCTGCATAGTATTCCATGGTGTACATATACCACAGTTTGTTGATCCATTTGTGGATCGAGTTGGAGCCTCTTGATGATGCCATGGCACTCTACCCAGGACAACAACTTGAGTCTGTCAAGAAAGAGAGAGAGAAAGAAATTAATTTAGAGTTCTGCTAAAGACACAGAATGCAGGCTCGGTGCCTGTGGCTCAAGTGGCTAAGGCGCCAGCCACATACACCTAACGTGGCAGGTTTGAATCCAGCCCGGACCCGCCAAACAACATTGACGGCTACAACCAAAAAATAGCCGGGTGTTGTGGCAGGCGCCTGTGGTCCCAGCTACTTGGGAGGCTGAGGCAGGAGACTCGCTTGAGCCCAGGAGTTGGAGGTTGCTGTGAGCAGTGAAGCCACGGCACTCTACCCAGGGGCTCAGCTTGAGGCTCTGTCTCAAAAAAAAAAAAAAAAGACACAGAATGCAAAAACCCCAAATGCAAGAACCCCACACTCTACTCTTTGCACAGCAGCCAGAAAGTTCAAATCCTCTGTGGCTGTACATCTCACAAAGTAAAAGCTGAAGTCCTACAAAAGCCCTGTGACATCTGGTCCCCCACCCTACAGACTTGATCTCTACCCACCTCCCCTCCTTCGCTCTACCCTAGCTGTGCAGTCTTCCTTGCTGTACCTCACAAGCCATAGGCTCCAGCTGCGGGTCAATGTAGGGGCAGAGAGATGTCATAGCTTTCCTGCCCATCACAAGGGTCACAGTGTTGTCAAAACCACAGTGGGGGTTCAGACTAGGTCTGGCTGCTCATCACACAAAAATCCAATTATTGAGACAGGGGATCGCCAAAGAAGAAAGGAGTTTTTAATGTGACACACATCTGTCCTCAGGAGACCAACAGATTCTGGAGACCAAGAGAAGTTGCCTCAAATTTGTCTCTTTGACTAAGGGTTATGGTGGGGGGGGCTTTTATTTAAAGGAAGGGCTATATTCCTTGGGGCAGGTCATGAAGTATTACTGGGGACTACCAGCATTGGGGGCAGGTTGGGGGACGGTGAATCTTAGTGGCTGAATGTCTGCCCTGGGACCTTTAGAATCTCAACTCCTTTGTCTTGTTGGAATCCATCATTTCAGGCTGAGGTGTGGTGGTACACACCTACAATTCCAGCACTTTGAGAGGCCCAGGTGGGAAGATTCCTTGAATCCATCAGTACTGGAAAACAACTCAAAGGATCAAGAGTTAGTTAAGGGAGAAGATTATGAAGACCATACAGGGGTTCATGGAGCCTATTACAAAAGCCCACTCTCCTATAACAAAACACAAGTGAACAAGAGAGAAACAAAGCAGAGTTGTTCAATCCAAGTTTTATGTGACACAAGAGCCTTCGGACATGAAGACCCAAAGGAACCTGTCTGTTTTTATGCTTAGGTTTGATGGAGAATGAATAGTGTATGGAAAGGTGATGGAAGAAAAGGTGAGGCCTGATGGTAACTAGCTGAGAGGAAACCCAACAAGGCTGGGCCTGCTCAGATTCTTCAGGGTCTAGATTCCTTCCTCTTGTATGAGGTAGGATCTTCTGGAATGAGGGTCTTTAGGGGTGAAGACAGAAGCGACCTCTCTAGATTTTATGGCTTACTTTGAGGGAGAAGGGTTCTAGTTTCTTTTTTTCTTTTTGAGATGGAGCCTCAAGCTGTCACCAGAGAGCTGTAGAGGTGCTGTAGCATCTCAGCTCAAAGCAACCTCCAACTCCTGGGCTCAAGCGATTCTCCTGCCTCTGCCTCCCAAGTAGCTGGGACTATAGGCACCTGCCACAAGGCTCAGCTATTTTTTGTTTTTTGTTTGTTGTTGTTGTAGCTGTCATTGTTGTTTGGCGGGCCCGGCTGGATTCAAACCCACCAGCTCAGGTGTATGTGGCTGGTGCCTTAGCTGCTTGAGCCACAGATGCCAAGCCAAGATTCTAGTTTCTTTTTCTTTCTTTTTTTTTTTTTTTTTTGAGACAGAGCCTCAGGCTGTCCCCCTGGGTAGAATGCCGTGGCATCACAGCTCACAGCAACCTCCAACTCCTGGGCTCAAGCGAGTCTCCTGCCTCAACCTCCCAAGTAGCTGGGACCACAGGCGCCCACCACAACGCCTGGCTATTTTTTGGTTGTAGCCGTCTTTGTTGTTTGGCAGGCCCAGGCTGGATTCAAACCTGCCACCTTAGGTGTATGTGGCTGGCGTCTTAGCCACTTGAGCCATAGGTGCTGAGCCCAGGATTCTAGTTTCTATGAAGGGTCTTCGGGAAGGGAATTCTGGGTTCTAGGATTCACTCAGGGAGAAAGAGGTACTGTAGATGGTGTTACCAAAAGTTTGGTACTTGTTCTCAAGCCCACATGAGAAAAATCAAGAACAAGTGGTTTTGGAGAAGGAAAAGGAAATTTAATGTTTTGCCTTTATTATTAAAGGCGGGAAAATGGCAAAAATACTGATTTTTCTTGAACTTAAGTACAAAAACAGAGCTTTTGAAGGGGAGGACCCATTGTCATTCAACTGTAGTTAAAATTTTTTTTTTTTTTTTGAGACAGTCTCACTATGTCGCCCTCAGTAGAGTGCCATGGCGTATAGCTCGCAGCAACCTGAAACTCCTGGGCTTAAGCAATTCTCTAGTCTCAGCCTCCCAAGTAGCTGGGACTACAGGTGCCTACCACAAGACCTGGCTATATATTTTTTTGTTGCAGTTGTCGTTGTTGTTTAGCTGCCTGGGCCAGGATTGAACCCGCCAGCCTCGGTGCATATGGCTGGCTCTGTAACCACTGTGCTATGGGTGCCAAGCCTACAGTTAAGAATTTTGTTGTCGGCTTGGCGCCTATAGCTCAACCGGCTAAGGCGCCAGCCACGTACGCCTAAGGTGGCGGGTTTGAAACCCCAGCCTGGACCCGCCAAATAACAATAATGGCTGCAACGAAAAAATAGCCGGGCGTTGTGGCGGGCGCCTGTGGTCCCAGCTACTTGGGAGGCGGAGGCAAGAGACTCACTTGAGCCCAGGAGTTGGAGGTTGCTGTGACCTGTAATGCCATGGCACTCTACCCAGGGGGACAGCTCTGTCTCAAAAAAAAAAAAAAAAAAAAAAAGAAAAGAAAAGTAGAAGGTTTTGTTTCTCGGATCAGTAGAATAAAATCCATGTTCAAGCCCACTAGGGCAGAGCTGCCTGGCTGGAGCAGGGGCATGGGGTAAATATCCTGTCTGTCCGACTGTCCGACTGTCCGCTCCCCTGCCGCTCCCAGGGGTCCTTGAGGAATCCCAGGGCCTGAATCTTTAGGGCCAGAAGCCTCACTGAGAAGGGCTGCAAGCCCTGTTGGCATTTCATGCAGGAAGCCAAGCTGTCAGGTCCTTTGCGCTATTCCATCTTATCAGTGATAGAACACATTTCTCCCCGATTACTGAAGTAACTCACGCTCATTATTGGAAGCTGGAAAATATTAGGAAAGCAAAAGAAGGAATCACGAACCGTTGGTTACCCCCCGTTCAGAGCTAGTTGCCCTGAGCATCTGTGCGTGTCCTCGTACTTGTGTCCTATTTCTCTGCATTCATACACACATACTCTGAAAATAAAACTTGGATCTTGCTCTCCACACTATTTTATAATTTCCTCTGCACTTAAAAGTACAAGAGGGGATACTTTACCACTGTCATTAAATCGTCTTCCAATCATCAAGTTTATGACTATATCATACTCCATGTTATTACTGGGCCACCATAGGTCAATTATTTTCATTTCCCTGGCGAAATAGAAAGTTTTAGTTGAATCGGTTAATTCATCTATTCCTTTGACACTTTTATTGAGCACTTACATCATGTAATGTAGAAGAACTCACGTCTACATGAAGCTGACTGCCTTTCCTCCTCTCAGCGTGGACAGATGCGTTCCCTGGACCACCTCTGGCCCAAGGCGGATGGGTGCCCGGTACTCAGTGCTGGCCCCCTGAGCCCCCAAGGCTGTTCCAACATCTGTACCCTTTTGAACTCTACCCCAAACAGGTGTTGCCAATAATGAAAGCAATGAGACTTATTCTTTTATGTGTTTTTAGGAAATCATAAAAGCATCACCATATAAAAATTAATAAAAAGCAGGGCGATGACTCATCTACCCCCAGAGTTTACACTTCCGACTCTCATCACAGCTGCCTCCCCGAGGAAGCGCAATGTGTTTCTCATTAGCGGAGCTTTTGAAGAGAAAGCTGAGCTGGGCCTTCTGAGACAAGGGGAAGGTGGGAGACGGGCCGCCCTGTCCCTGGGAGGCTGAGGCGCCCAGCACCTGCCGGGAGGGTAGGGAGGGGGTTGGCAGCAGCGCAAAATCCACTCCTGCCCCCTGACCACCTTTCATCAGCCTCACGGACCAGATGGGACAGTTTCTGGTCACCATATCACCTTGATGAAACAGTTGAAAATGTCCCACTTCCAGAGACTATGCCATGTCCCCTAGCACTGCCAGGAATATCTGGGATCCAGCCTCTGGAGTTAAGACCTGGGTTGGAATCCCAGCTTCGCCTGTCCCTGACTAGGGACCTGGGGGCATATCTGAGCCTCAGCTGCTGCATCTGGGACAGGGGCATATTGTGTCCCCTAAAGTGACAGGGAGGCTCCCTGAGATACCGATGTTTTCCTGCCACCCTGCCCTCTCATCCACTCTAGGTCTCTCTTCTTGAGATGAGCTTTCCTTTGCCAGGCTCTGAGACTTTGCTATCTTTTCTTGGTTTGAGGCCCTCAAAATCTCCAGAAACAGGTCTGAGGCCAGGATTGGAGGGAGGTGGTGCATTGAGGAGGAGGGTCTGGGGTAAGTCACCACAGGGAAGCTGGGCCCAATGCCCCTGGGACCCAGGTAATACAAGCCTGAGCATCCCATTGGGGAGGGGGCTTTCTGTACCACCTACTGTCAGTCCCTGGGAGCGAGAGTCAGAAGTCCTGCAGTTTGCACAGCCTGAGGCTTAGGCACAAGTGTACCTAGATGGATATCTGGGTCCTACTGTGACCATTAACAGCTACATAACGACAGCTCACGGTGAAGACTAATCTAGGGTTCTGAGGCCACCCTAGGGTTCCGAGGCCACCCTGGGCCACCCAGCATCTTGGCTCAGAGATGGTGAGGTCCTTAGGCCTTCCTTGGCCTCTGAGTCTGAGGCTAGGTCCTGGTGCCTCCCTTTCTGACTTGCTTTCAGGGCTGGGGGTGTTGGACTCAGGTGGACAGAGCCCCCATGAGTGCCGGAAGTGGACTCTGAAGCATCTGTGATCTGGAGTCCTCCCCAGGGGTTTGGGGAGCTGCTGCTATAGCTGGGGTCCCCAGTGGAGCCGAGAGCAGCAGGGGAATCGGGTCTGTGGTTCAGAGGTAGGACCAGAGAGACAGATGGGGGTCCTCAGAGTGGAGGTGACTGAGATGACCCAGGGAGAAGGTGGGCCCAGAAGAGTGTCCAAGATGGACCGTGGGGACCCCCAACATTTAAGAGTCAGGCACAGGGGAACCTTCAAGAGAGATTGTGGTGGGGGGATGTGTGAAGGAACAGAGGCCTGGGAGCCTGGGTAGAATTTCCTGAAGTCAGGGCCATGTGCATTTTGCAAACTGTGAATCCAAGTTATTGTGACTGCTCCCTAGAAGTCCTTGGGACCCACTAGCATACTCTGATTTCATGTCTGGGGCTTTGCAGTGACTCAATACCCTGTGTCTCTGGCCAGCCAAGAGCTGCAGGGTGGAGGCCTCCCCTTCTCTCCTGCCCTGTTTTGTCCCAAGGCAGGCAGACTAGGCAGGACAGGGCAAGAGGACACATTTGTCTCACATGCATGCACCATCTGCCTAGAGTGTGGGGTCAGCTTTCTAGGAATTTGGGGGAACACTCAAGGTTTGGAGGAAGTGGAGAGATGTCCTCAGGGTCCCAAGGCAGGACTGGGGTGGGGATGGGTGGAGAGCATGGCCCACCTTGCGGAAGGTAGTGACAGAGTGAGACTGTGGGTGGAAAGGTGTTGCTGGGCATAGACTTGGTCCAGATGTAGGTACTGACAGCCATTCTAACACTGTGCTGGCTACAGCAGAGGCCCAGGGATGTGAGGCCCCTGGTTGTGGCCGGGCTCAGCGTCTTTTCTTGTGGAGGGCTAGTGGGTTCTGCACAGGCGTTACCTGTCATCACCGAGGGCTTCCTTCCTGTCCTGGACCTTGAAGCTGAGGAGTATCCCAGCAAGGTCTGGTTACAGGTGGCTCCTGGCACTGCCTGAGCCAACTCCTAAGGCTGTAAGTGTGCAGGCACATGTGTGTGCAGCTGTGCACACATCTATGTACATGCATGTGTGTACATGAGTGTAGGCACCTGTGTGCTTGTGTGTGCACATGTGTGCATGCATGCGAGTGTGAGAGAGACGGGGGAGACCCAGCCTGGCTGTGGGGCTGGGCCGCTGGCCCCTGCAGAAGCTGGATGGGAGGAGCCAGAGAGTCAGTTCCCAGGTCGCTCCACTCAGCCCCAGGCCTGGCTGGTGCCCGACTCACCTCCACTTCTCTGCTGTGCATGACGTGGATAGTCAAGTGTGTTCCTGCCAGTGACCAGGCAGCACTGCGTGTTCTGCAGGGACCGGGGCAGAGAGCGTCCTGGGGGCCCCTGGAAAAGGCCAGGGTTTGCCTTTCTTGCCAGTGACAAAGAACAGATTTCTAGTGCAGACTGCTAACATCTGGGAAACCTTCCACTTACAGAGCAATTCTACAGCTGTTTGAACATGAACGTTGTCATGCTCATTTTACAGATGAGGGAACTGAGGCAGAGAAAGGCTTAACCTTCCCTTGGGTGGCATGGCAGTAAGGGTTTGAGCTAGCATTGAACTTGAGAGTTTGGGAGTCCTGCCTGCCCAGGGAACATTCAGCCCCACCGCAAGCCAGACGGCCATACGTGTGCCATGAGAGCACCATGTCCAGGTGCCTCCCCAGTCTATGACCTGATCTCAGGAGCAATCTCTGGGAGCAAGTGGACTCCAGAGCTCAGGATCTGCTCTGGGCTGCCCAGGTAGTGACAAGTCCAGGGGCAGGTGGTGCCCCAGGAGGGAGACTGGACCTGGGCACTGCCTGTGGAGCTGGGTCCTTCCTTCATTACTTCTGGCTGTGGCATTTTAGGTGAGTCACTTCACTGCTCTGTGCCTCAGTTCCCCTGTCTATACAGTACAATTACAGCACCTCCCTCAGAGTTGCTAAGAGAAATGTCACCTGCGCAGGGCTAGGACCAGTGCCATTGTAAGTGGGAGTCACTCACTCTGAGCTGTGACCCCCACCTTGAGCCCCTGTGGCCCTGCTCATCTGCAGGCCCTTGCTCAGCGTCGGTTCAGAGAGGCCCTCCCCAGCCCACCGCCCTGTCTGAAGCCAGCATCCTCTGTTGTTTCCTTCCACACGTATGTATTGAGGCCAGTGATGGTTTTGTTTGTTGGTTTACCTGGCTTTTGTGTGGGTTGGGGTGTCTTGGCTTCTTGCACAGTGAATCCCTGTCACCTGTCAAAGTGAGCCCTGTTGAGTGAGTGAGTCTGGGGAGAGCCTGGGTTGCCCACCACGTACGCGCTTTGGATAAGAGCTGCCACTAGGATCATCTCCCATGAGAAAAGCCAAGTGGGCCTCTGGGCCTTTCTGGCCCCTCTGAAGCCCAGGGCTGTCCCTCCCTCCCTGTCCCCTGCGTTTCCACCCAGAAACTCATCTTTCTCTGGGATTCCTCAAGTGGCTGCTTCCTGGGCCAAGAGCAGGAAGGGGCAGGGCCTTGCCTATCTTCTGAGGCCCTTAGCTCTGTTCTGCACCATTCTGGGGAGGATACCACACAAGGGACCTTTCCCAGGCCCCTTGTGTGTTCCTTGTCTGGCCTGCAGGAGGTCATCTTGGGTGGCTGGGACTGGAGCCCAAGGCCTGGTGTAGAGGAAAGCAAGCTAGAGTCTTTAGCGTTTCTCTAGTGGGGAGTGACAGCTGCTATTCGGCGAGGGGCTGAGGGATGAGAGCGGAAGGAACGACACTGATGGGAAACAGCAGCCAGAGAAGCAGCAGGCTTTACCCTGCTCGTGTGGGGGGCCCAGACGCCTGGCTGTGTGGGTTGGAGGGAGAGAAGGAGGAGGGGCAGCCAGGCTGAGTAATGGGGACCCCAGAGGTGGCTGCTCCCCTTCCTAGGTACTCCCCTGTGAGTATCGTTTCCTCCCAGGCATTCTGGGTGTGCCCAGCAGAGAAGCCCACTCACCAGGTGGGTGACAAGTTTGGCTCAGTCATCATGGGGACCCCCTCCCCAACTCCACTGGGCCCTTCACAAGACCTAGGCCTTCTCTGGCTGCTGTCAGCTGGCCCCTGTGTGGGGTGTGCCAGGGCAAGGGGTTGGAGGTCCTGGGCCTGCCATAGGTTTGCTGTCTGGGGGCTGGGTGGCTGCCCCTCTGGGAACCTCTGCACAGGGTTCCTACTTGGCTGGAGAGTGCCCCTAACTGTCCGACCTCCACAGGCACCTCTGACGCACAGGCCCAGTGAGTCCCAAATCCGTCCCTTGCACAGTGGCAGTGCCAGCTCAGTCTCTTCCCCATCTCAGGTGACATAGTGCTCTCTCAGACCCCATGCTGTGCGGGACAGTGCCCCATGCCCAGAGGTCGCCATCCTAATTCTTGGCACCTGTGAATATGTCATCTTACATGGCAAAGAGGAGTTAAGGCTGTAGATGGAACTTTGAGGTAGGGGGGTTATCCTGCATTATCCGGGTGGGCTCAGCGTCATCACAAGGGTCCTGAAAAGCGGAAACAGGAGCAGAAGAGGAGGCCAGGGTGACTCAGCATGACAAGGACCAGACCCACCATGCTGGCCTTTCCCTGCGTGCTGAGGGCTCACAGCCACGTTGGACTCGGACTCCACTTGTGGCAAGGGCCTTGCTGTGAGAGAGGGGCAAGACCTTTTGTTCTGCCCAGGTCCTGTCTAAGCCAGGGAAGGACTTTGTCTCCCACGGGAGCCAGATGGCAGCAGGGCTGGCCTGCTGAGGCAGCTCGTGTCGGGTCACGTTCCTCACTCAATAATGTCTGGTGGATGGAGCTGCAGTCGCATCTTATCCCTGAATGACAAGCGCAGTATTGGAAACAAGAAAACGGGAAGAGACGTGTTGAGGGGGGGTGTTTGTGCTTCTGCTGTCTTTTAAGCTAGGTCTGTGGGATGCCCAACTCCAGATGTTGGTCCTCGATGCTGAGGGGATGGGGAGGGAGGAAGTTGTGCCGACTCCACAACTTTGGGAGGTTTCATTGCACTTGGCCAGGCCTGGAGGCACAGGGGTCTGATCTCCTATAGGTTGCGAGGATGAAGTCGGAGAATTTCTGAGAGTCAGTGGGCTCTGGGCTAGCTGTGGGGTCAGTGTTTCTGTAGGGGCTCCATGCTGACCAAGCATGTGGCCAGGGGATGTCACAGGGTTTATCTGAACCCTAGTTTCTCACCTAGAAAGTAGGGCTGAATTAGACCAACCTTTCCTGATAGGAGCCTTGGGGGCAAAAGATGAAACACTTTATCACAGGCCACAGAAGAGTGTTTGAGGCTCGGCTCCTGTGGCTCAAGCGGCTAAGGCGCCAGCCACATACACCTAAGGTGGCGGGTTCGAATCCCCAGCCCGGGCCCGCCAAACAACGATGGCTGCAACCAAAAAAAATGGCCGGGCGTTGTGGCGGGCGCCTGTAGTCCCAGCTACTTGGGAGGCTAAGGCAGGAGACTTGCTTGAGCCCAGGAGTTGGAGGTTGCTGTGAGCATGATGCCATGGCACTCTACCCAGGGGGATGGCTTGAGGCTCCATCTCAAAAAAAAAAAAAAAAAAAGAAGAGTGTTTGATTCTTGGCGAGTCCTTAGCACCTGTTACTAAACCTAGGAAAAACAGTCGTGTGGGTGCTCCTAGCCAGATCTGAGGTGGGCGGTCTACGGCTCTCATTGGCATTTCTATTAGAGAGCAAAGCGGCCAGGTGACAGGTGCTGGGCCTGCCTGAGGGGAGGCATGAGCTTCTGGCCTGGGGCTCAGGAGGAGGCAGAATATTCCATGGCCCAGCTCACTGCTGTGTGCTGCCCGGTCCACAGTAAAGACCCTGTTGATAGGAATTATTCAGTGGTCAGTCTGACCATCCCTGGACAAAGTCACTTTCAGTGACCCAGCTCCTGCCTTTGAGTCTGAGCTCTGCAGCTGGTGAGCATTTTGGCTGCTTCAACGTCCTCTTTCCTTCTTTCCTGGGGCCACACCCTGGTGGGGTGTGGTTACCCAGAGTGGATGCTACAGAGGCTGTCTCAGTTTCCTCGCCCATCTAAAGGCTTTACAATAGCCCCACCTCCAAGTGCTCCGAAATGAAGCGAGAGGACGTGCAGAGAGCTAGGTGCGGTGGAAGTGCCATTCGGGGCAGCTGTGGGGGGCGGTGCACAGCTCCCTTACATGCCCCTTCACAGCTCAGCCTGTGCTCAGATGGAGAGCGGCTCAGCCACTGCAGCTTGGGAGTGGCACCGACGTCCCCTGGGACCTGCTCACCTTGTTTCTGGAGTGCAGTCACACAGAGCATAGGACACGCCTGCTGGTTCCAGCTCTACCTGAGACAGTTAATGAAGGTTATCTAACATGTACGTTAACCCAGAAGGAGGTCAGCAAGTTCTCCTTGGCCCTTGTACCTCTATTCTTCTTGACACTAGCGACACTAGCTGGTGTGTCAGGGGCACTCACCGTTTGCCTGCACCATGCGGTGTTTCAAACTCAGCGTTGAATTTAATCCTTACAGTGACGCTGAGAGGCACATCTTGTTATTATCACCCTCGCTTGGCGAGGACAGCCAGGCTTAGGGACTTTGAGCGCCTTGCCAAGGCCTCCCAGCACCTGCCCTCTGCCCCCTATTGGTGCTGCTTCCTCTGAAAGGTTGTCCCCTGGGGTACGGTGGTTGGGACAGGGATGGCCCCTTGCCCAGACTTTGCTGCCCAGGGAGATGCCTGGGTCTCTAAGCTCCAGGCTGCAGGTGGGGTGGGGTTCTCTCTTCCCTGCTACTGTGGCTCTATCCCACTTAACACTATGGCCTTGGCAGGAGCTGGACCATCCATGCTGGGGAAGGGGGTTGAGGTTGGAGGGCACTCCAACTAGGGTGGCCTCAGAGCACACAGCAGTGGGACCAGTGAGAAGGAAGGCCATGGTCAGCCTCCTTCACAAGAGATAGAGCAGCCTGGTGTCCTGCCAGCTGTGGGGCAGCACCAGTGTCACTGCTCTGAGCTTTCTGCTGTGGCTTCAGCCTCCACCCAGCTGGGATACCCTGAGAATGGGGTGCCCAGCTGTGGCCTGCAGTTTGCTTCTCTCTGAAAGTCTAGCAGCCCTGGAGGATATTTGCAAGAGCGTGCCTGGAGAAACACAAATGTTTTGAAAGTAAACAGTTTGATGCAGAAAGCATACTGGGTCAAGTCACGGGAAAATGACAAGTCCCAGCAGGAAAATGTCAGTGTGTAGAAGTTCAGGGCCAGGGCGAGATTGAAACACAGCATTGCAGACCCCGCCTCAACCCTGAGCTGCCACAACACCCTGTCAGGTCATGGCCACCATGGAGCAGAGCTTCGTGATGAGAAAAGGGCAGTGACATTGCGCCCCACTCCCTGGGTCAGGGACAGCATCAGAGGCCAAGGGGGAATAGAAAAAAGAAGCTTTTTAGAGTCTGGATTTAAAGCTGAGGTCAGATCTCAATTTAGGGCAAGTAACTTCCTATTCTGAGCCTCAGTTTCCTGATGGGAAGAGCTGGGTGACAGTCATAACTTATAGGTTACAACTGGTCCAAAGCTAGAAGGGCTACTACACGTGAGTTGTGTACAGAGCGCTGGCCCTGAGGGCCTGGAATGGTGGCTGTCACTGTTTATATCAGTCGCAGATTGCTGCCACCTGGCACTCAGAGGTAGTGTGTGTGGCAGAAGGTGCCTGGGGCCTGTTGTGCTAAACTTGTGCTGGCACACACTAGTGTCCATGAGTGTGTCTGTGATGCATGATGGATCTGATGGGGGGCTGGAACGTCCTCTGGGGCAGGAAGGGGTCACTCTGACTCTCTTCTCATTCCCTTCAGTGGCCTGTGTGGTTCCTGGTGTGAGTACCCTAGAACTACCAGCTGGAGAAATGAATAAACGAGGTGACAGATGACCAGGAAGCCCACACTTGCAGAGCCTTTCAGACCCTGCCTGTGCTGCTAGTGATTCCCTCTCCCTGTTTCTTACCCGTCTCTGCCTGCTCTAAGGATCCAGCAGGT
>CAUYTI010081289.1:0-25349 GCA_963575145.1 Galago senegalensis | reverse complement strand
TGTGGTCCCAGCTACTTGGGAGGCGGAGGCAAGAGACTCGCTTGAGCCCAGGAGTTGGAGGTTGCTGTGAGCTGTAATGCCATGGCACTCTACCCAGGGGGACAGCTTGAGGCTCTGTCTCAAAAAAAAAAAAAAAGAGTTAGAGGTTACTGAGAGCTGTGATGTCACTGCACTCTACCAAGGGCAACATAATAAGACTATGTCTCAAAAATAAATAAATAAATAAAAAATAAAATAAAAATATCATGTAAGACAAGAAAATAGATTAATATTTATTAATAAAATAAAATGACTGCCAAATGGTTTGCTAGCTTTCTATTTCTGTCTTCTGATCATTGGGGGCAGGATTTTCTTCTTAATCAGGTATGAAAACATAAAAAGTTAGTCTTCTTAGTTAATCATCAAGAAAACTTAAATATATCTTTTTTAGTGATCAGGAAAATTATGCTTAAAGATTAGTTCAAAAGATAGATGAATGATAAAAATTTTTATATAATTCAACAAGAAAACATTGCTTTTTTGTTAATGCATGAAAGTTTAAGTTTTTAAAGTGCAATTTAAACAAATAAAACCAGATTCTCTCTTGAAACATAAGGAGCCAGATCTTCCTTGAAGAATAATTTGAGGCTTGGTGCCTATGGCTCAAGTGGCTAAGGCGCCAGCCATATATACCTGAGCTGGTGGGTTTGAATTCAGCCTGGGCCCGCCAAACAACAATAACAGCTGCAACCAAAAAATAGCTGGGCGTTCTGGTGGGCACCTGTAGTCCCAGCTATTTGGTAGGCAGAGGCAGGAGAATCACTTGAGCCAAGGAGTTGGAGGTTGCTGTGAGCTGTGATACTACAGCATTCTACCCAGGGTGACAGCTTGAGGTTCTGTCTCAAAAAAAAAATAATAATAATTTGACTTCATGATGAGCTGTGATAACTTTTGTGTTTGTTATACCATCAGAAATCCTCCCTGTGGCACAAAAGGACTCTTTTAATTAGAAAATATTGTTGCCACAGGGAGGTAGAAGATCGACATGAAAAACTAGGGATCTGAAAAGAAGCCCCTATCCTAGGATTACCTGAAGGTGAAACAGATTGAGCCAGAAGGAACACAATGCTGGTAGGTTGGTTTTTAATTTATTAAGAATGTCTACAATTTCATATTTCATTAAAATTATTTCATCTATCTATACCATGATTTTGTTTAAAGGGTAATAATAATTCCTCCTTGAGAAGGGAGAGGTAATACAACAGTATTTTTCCTTCTAAGCAATTGTTGAGTTATCCCTTTCCATGTTCCTGATATTTCTTTTTATAAAGCCTTAGGGCTATTTCATGCCTCTATTTCCTTGGAAGCTAATCGTGATTAAACTTCTTTAAGTCTTTTTTTTTTTTTAATTTTGGTTATTTCTGTTGTTTTCACTCCTAATCTAGACCTTTTCCTAAATTTTAAGTTTTTTCTTCTGATTATTTTCGATAAGCCTAGCCATAAGTTTTATAAAATGATAAAATGTGAATTTTAAGTTAATTTAGTTTTCACGCTAGAATTGCTTGAATTATAATTGCATTGTGATTTCGATGAGTTAGAAAATATTAGTAGAGAAATTTTTTTACTTTTTGGCCAGGGCTGGGTTTGAATCCACCACCCTCAGTATATGGGGCCAGCACCCTACCCACTGAGCCACAGATGCCGCCCTTTTATTTACATTTTAAAAACTGTATTTAGGGTGCTGGCTACATACACTGAGGCTGGCGGGTTCAAGCCCCTCCTGGACCCTAAACAACAATGACAACTACAACCAAAAAACAGCCGGCTGTTGTAGCAGGTGCCTGTAGTCCTAGCTACTTGGGAGGTTGAGGCAAGAGAATCGCTTAAGCCCAAGAGCTTGAGATTGCTGTGAGTTGTGACGCCACAGCACTATACCGAGGGCAATATAGTGAGACTTTGTCTCAAGAAAAAAAAAAAAACAGGGTGGCGCCTGTGGCTCAGAGAGTAGGGCACCGGCCCCATATACTAAGGGTGGCACGTTCAAACCCAGCCCTGCCCAAACTGCAACAACAAAAAAATAGTTGGGCGTTGTGGTAGGCACCTGTAGTCCCAGCTTCTTGGGAGGCTAAGGCAAGAGAATCGACTAAGCCCAACAGCTGGAGGTTGCTGTGAGCTGTAACACAGCGCACTGTACTGAGGGCAACATAGTGAGACTCTGTCTTTAAAAAAACAACAAAACTAAATAAATAAATAAATTCAATTTTATTCAGACTGAGGAGAGGGCTAAATTTGGATTATATAGATTTTTTTTTTTTTTGGAGACAGAGTCTCACTATGTCACGCTTGGTAGAGTGCAGTGGCATCACAGCTTACAGCAACTTCCAACTCTTGTGCTTAAGGGATTCTCTTGCCTCGGCCTCCCAAGTGGCTGGGACTACAGGCACCTGCCACCACACCCAGATATTTTTTTGTGGCAGTTTTCATTGTTGTTTAGCTGGCTCGGGCCAGGCTTCAACTAGCCAGCCCTGGTGTATGTGGCCAGCGCCCGACTGACTGAGCTATGGGAGCCAAGAATTAAATAGAATTATAAATGAGTAGCAAACAAGGTCACAAATATTGGCAAATAGGGATAGCTTAATTTTCTTAGATGTACAAATAGGAATACTTTAAAAGTTACCACTAGGCAATCACTATATTCATTTAGCTGTCTATCAGCATGTACTGAGGATACAACACTGGTACCAGGTCCAGCACTGATACCTTGTGATAAACAGGACTGTCTTTTTGCCGTCACCTGGCTTTCAGCCATGTGGGGAAGATGAGTAATTTAACATATTATTATGGTAAAATGTGATGAAGGTTAGGATTAATTAAAAGTTTATGGGAGTAAACATCAGGAGAATGCCAGGGAGTTCAGAGAATGCCTCCCTGGGATATGACATTTGAAGGATTTGAAGTAATCATCTAGGCAGAGAATAGCAAGGATGAAAGTCAGGAGGAAGGAGAACATGACTTATTTGAGTTGCTGGAAGGGATTTGGTATGGCTAACATACAAATTATGAGAAGGAAAAACTGGGTGCAGTGGCTTACTCCTGTAATCCTAGCACCGTGGGCAGCTGAGGTGGGTGGGTTGCCTGAGCTCATGGCTTCGAGACTAGCCTGAGTAAGAGTGAGAACCCCAGCTCTAAAAATAGTTGGGCATTGTGGCAGGTGCCGGTAGTCCCAGGTACACGGGCAGCTGAGGGAAGAGAATCTCTTGAGTCCAGGAGTTTGAAGTCGCTATGAGCTATGACACCACAGCACTCTGTAAAAGGCAACAAAGTGAGACTATCTAAAAAAAAAAAAAATTATGAGAAGGAAAGGGGAATAAAATAAGTTTAAAGAGGTAATTTTTTTTTTTTTTGAGACAGTCTTACTTTGTTGCCTTTGGTAAAGTGCTGTGGTGTCACAGCTCAGAGCAACCTCAAACTCTTAGATTCTTTTGCCTCAGCCTCACATATAGCTGGGATGACAGGCACCTGCCGCAACACCTGGCTATAAAGAGGTACATTAAAAAAAAAAAACTTATTGGTGAGGACTTTTAAGCTTCCTGTTTGGGGGGCTTTATTTAAAGGCCAGTAGGAAGCCTTTGGAGAGTTTTTAAGCATTTATTTATTTATTTATTTATTGCAGTTTTTGGCCAGAGCCAGGTTTGAACCCACCACCTCTGGTATATGGGGTGGGTGCCCTGCTCCTTGAGCCACAGGGGCTGCCTAAGCAGTTGTTATTTATTTTATTTTATTTTTATTTTTATTGATTTATTTATTTAGAGACAGTCTTACTTTGTCACCCTTGGTAGAGTGCTGTGGTGTCACAGCTCACAGCAACCTCCAGCTCTTGGGCTTAGGTGATTCTCTTGCCTCAGCCTCCCAAGTAGCTGGAACTACAGGTGCCTGCCACAGTGCTCAGCTATTTTTTGTTGCAGTTTGGCCAGGGTCAGGTTTGAACCTGCCACCCTCGGTATATGGGGCCAGCGCCCTACTCACTGAGCCACAGGCATTGCCCTTTATTTTATTTTTTGAGACACAGTTTTACTATGTCACCCTCAGTAGAGTACTGTGGCGTCCTAGCTCACAGTAAACTCAAACAAACTTGGGCTCAAGTGATTCTCTTGTCTAAGCCTCCCTAGTAGCTGGGGCTAACAGGTGCCTGCCACAACTTCTGGCTATTTTTTTTTTTAACATGGATGAATCTTGAAAACATTTTATTGTTGCAGGTTTTTTTTTTGGCTAGGGCTGGGTTTGAACCCGTCACCTCTAGGTATATGAGGCTCGCGCCCTACTACTTGAGCCACAGGTGCCACCCCGAACTTCCAGCTATTTTTTGTTCTTGTTTGTCATTGTTTAGCTGGTCCAGGCTGGGTTTGAACTCCCCAACTTTGGTGTATATGGCTAGCGCCATAACCACTGTGCTATGGGCAGTGAGCCTTAATGCAGTTATTTATTTATTTATTTATTTATTTATGTTTTTGAGACAGAGTCTCACTTTGTCCCCTTGGTAGAGTGCTGTGGCATCATAGCTCACAGCAACCTCCAACTCCTGGGCTCAAGCTATTCTCCTGCCTCTGCCCCCAAGTAGCTGGGACTACAGGTGCCCACCACAACACCCGGCTATTTTTTTTTTTTTTTGGTTGCAGTTGTCTTTGCTTGGCGGGCCCCGGCTAGATTCAAACCTGCCAGCTCAGGTGTATGTGGCTGGTGCCTTAGCCGCTTGAGTCACAGGCGCCAGGCCTAACACAGTTTTTTAAAAAGCAATATTACGTATTTCTGGAATGGTACTATAAATGAAAAGAGAAATAAAATAATCAGAGAATTACCTGAACTCCTTAGCTATTCATTCACACCTACCTGTTAATCTAGTTAACTACTGTTTTTTTTTTTTTTTTGAGAGAGAGAGTCTCTGTATGTTGCTCTTGGTAGAGTGCTGTGGTGTCACAGCTTACAGCAACTTCAAACTCTTGGGTTTAAGTGATTCTTTTCCCTCAGCATACCAAGTAGCTGGGACTACAGGCGCCTGCCACAATGCCTGGCTATTTTTTTGTTGTTGCAGTTGATGTTGTTGTTTAGCTGGCCTGGGCCAGGTTCAGACCTGCCAATGTGGGTGTATATGGCCAGCACTGTACCCACTGATCTACGGAAGCTGCCTAGTTAACTACCTTTTTTTTTTTTTTTTTTTTTTTGAGACAGAGTCTCACTATGTTACCATCGGTAGAGTGCTGTGGTGTGGTGTCACAGCTCACAGCAACCTCCAACTCTTGGGCTTAAGCGATTCTCTTGCCTCAGCCTCCCAAGTAGCTGGGACTAAAGGTGCCCGCCATAGTTAACTACTTTTATTTACCTTCCACTAAATTATCTGCCAATACAGAATATGAGCTATAGGTAAGCTCATTGCCTATACTGAGCTAAAAGTAATAGAGATTAAGATAGTTATTCAGTTAACCTTTCTTTTTGCAATTAAGAAAGGAGATGCTTTGGTACAATACTGTTTCAGGAAGAGGAATTATTGTCCCTTATCTATCTTCCATGCCCATTTGTGTAAACTTTCATGGTTTTGCCATGATATGGATGAGACTCAAAACAACCAGTCCTGATTGAATGCCATTCCTGTTTGTTGAATTTGTTAGGTATTTATCTAGGCTGGTGTCTTTTAAATCAGTTATGTAATAGCAACATTATTTTGCTTATTTGGTCTTGGTAGCATAAGTTAATATATTTTTCTTTTATGATGTCTTTGAGGATTAATTTAATTAAACTAATCTTGAAACTCATTCTGTATTTTGAAGACTATGCGCAAAGAATTGATGGTTTACATTTTCTCTTGCTATCACGGGGAATTGGTAGTCTAACATAATTATATATAGAACAGCAATGATTTAGGCCTATACAACTTAAGGTGTATAAAAGGGCTTCAGAATGTAATCGTATTTTTCTTTTCTTTTCCTTTATTATTATTATCTTTTGAAACAGAGTCTTGCTATGTTGCCCAGACTGGTCTTAAACTTCTAGGCTCAAGCAATCTCTCTGCCTCAGCCTTTCAAGTAGCTGCTATTATTATTATTATTTTTTTTTTTTTTTTTGAGACAGAGCCTAAAGCTGTCCCCCTGGGTAGAGTGCTGTGGCATTACAGCTCATAGCAACCTCCAACTCCTGGGCTCAAGCGAGTCTCTTGCCTCCGCCTCCCAAGTAGCTGGGACCACAGGCGCCCGCCACAACGCCCGGCTATTTTTTGGTTGCAGCTGTCATTGTTGTTTGGCGGGCATGGGCTGGGGATTCGAACCCGCCACCTTAGGTGTACGTGGCTGGCGCCTTAGCCGGTTGAGCTATAGGCGCTGAGCCTTGATTCTTTACTAAAATTTTTGAGCTAGGCAACTTATGCTCAAAATTTCTTATGGTGTACATATCATATTGGAATATATTACGGTATTACCGTACTGTCTAGAAGCGGCAGCCTAAATGGTCTTTCTTATCTCTCAGCTTTTGGTAAGGATATCTAAATTACAGAGAAACCTCAATTAAGTCCAAGATAAATCTTTTCTATTTTTATGAATTTGAGTCTGTTTAAAAGCAAACTCCACACTGTGCAGATTTTAGGTCAGAAGTTATGAAATTTAACAATGAGAACATATCTAAGATTTCACAACCAACCTCTAAATCAAAACTGAGGAGATTTAAAATTCCCCATGTAAGCTTCAAGTTTTCTTCTTTTTAAAAATTCAGTGAAACAACTACACATGTTTACAAAGTACATCAAAGTTCTCAGTAAAATATTTCTTAATAAACTAAAGACAGGAGCTCAGCTTATTGGAAGGAAAAAATGTGCCGTGCAGTGCCCCGAAGCATGCAGCCTGGTGTCCTGTAACGTGAGACACGAGCTACCAGCTTCTCCAAGACAGTGGAGCAGGGACAGAGAACGTCGCGTGGCTTTGAAAGACAAGTCTCCTCAGCACCAAAGTCGCGAGCTGGAGAGGAAGTTCACCTGGCTGGTGGCTTTGCTGTGAACCGTCAGGACAGAAGTGGGGTGGCTGTGAGGGGCAGTGAGTGTTCCTGTGACTGATGAGCTGGGAGAGGCTTTGATGTCACAGGGCCCAAGTGTCAGAGCTCTCTCCTTGTTTCCAACTTCCTCTCTGGAGTGAGCAGAAGGAAGCCTTCTCATGGGGATCTGAAGGCCCCACTGTGGACAGCAGAGTGGGAGCTGGAGGGTACCAGCTGCAGGGCCTGGTAAGGCGTGGCCACCCCCAAGAGCCTGCCGGCCACCCAGAGACGGCTTTATAGGGTCTGGGGTGCTGCAGCTCGAAGGCTTTGGGGGAGGGGGAAAAATGTAAAACCCTCCGTACTTGTGGGCCAGGACATGGCAACGTTCCTGATCTCTGGAGAACAAAGAATGGAAACAGATCCCCCGCTTTTGCTTCAAAATTTCCCGATCCTGACTCCGGCTATGATATCATCTCAGCTCCAGCATTTTTTTTTCTTTTTGAGACAGAGTATCATTTTGTCACCTTTGGTAAGGTGCTGTGGTGTCACAGCTCACAGCAACCTCAAACTCTTGGGCTTAAGTGATTCTCTTGCCTCAGTCTCCCAAGTAGCTGGGACTACAGGTGTCTGCCACAACACCCAGCTATTTTTGTTGTTGTTGTTGTTGTAAGTTGTCATTGTTGATTGGCAGGTCCAGGCTGGGTTCAAATCCACTAGCCCCAGTATATGTGGCCAGTGACTTAACCACTGTGCATGGGGGCTGAGCCTTAGCTCCAGCTTTTCATAAAACATGCTGGATCTAAGGGACATATCTCAGGGTGTGGGGGCCTCTCTCTCAGTAAAGACTGAGTGTGTGTGCATGTGCACACACGTGTGTGTGTGTGTGTGTGTGTGTGTGTGTGTGTGTAGCGTCAGCAAGCCACCCACTGGCAGGGGAACCCTGAGGGCTCTGCTGTCTCGGGCCTGCTGGTCTGAGTCTGCACCTGACTTCCAGGCGCCTGCCTCGTGCTGGGGTGGCTCCGTCAACACTCCCCTCCACTTATGCACGTCCACATGCTGGTTTGCTCATATTTGCACAATGAGACCAAGTACCAAAAAAAGGCACATGGAAGAAAAAGAAAACCCACAGGTACCTTTTTGAAAACTGCACTGGTCTAATAATTGGAAGATGCCGTGGTGTGTCACTTGCAGTGGTCAGCTCTTACTTTGGCAAAATGCAACAGTAATCTCTCTGGCTAAGGCATGTTGCTCAAAAGCCAATGCAGGCTTTTCTTGCTACAACTGGCTTCTCAACATCTGTAACTCCTGCCTTTATTTTATGGTAAATTTAAGATATTGTTTTCTCCACTGTGTTGTGGCTGCTGGCTGTGACAGCCTGGGGAGGGTGTTGTGTAATTTTTGTGCCAGCATAGACCTGTCTACAAACACCTCAACTGGGCAGGTACAGCGATCTCAGGGCTTCATTACAGAGAGTCATGCACTATGTCATTGTGTGTGGAGTGTCACAGAGAGAGAAGCCCAGCCTGACACAGCCCATGAGTCCCCCAGGTGACCTGAGTGGGCTAACATGGGGCTGCCACGCTCCCTCCGCTAGAACAAACCGTCAGCCAGCAAAGGTCTCCGCCACTGAGGAAAATCGACACCGTGTGTATCCGACAGAAGAACGTCACTGAGGAAGAACGGTTAGTATACAAACCGACCCTCGGTCACCGGGGGAGAACCGGCCGTCACGCAAACCACAGCACGCAGGGTCAGAGGTCGTTAGAGGCTCAGAAAAGGGGCGCCCCAGTGTCCCTGCAGCACAGTCACAGTTTCCAATGATCACTTTTGTGACTATGCAACTGGGCTCATATTACTAGCTGCAACATCACAAAAATGACACTGGCCACCGCTAATTAGCTGGCAAAGTAAGGGTTTGTCCATGTTTACAGTGAGCGGTTAGTGAATGCCATTGCACACAGCAAGACATGTGAGAATAATGGGGGGGAGAGATGGAGAGAGGGAGAGAGGGGGAGAGAGGGAGAGACAGGGAGAGAGAGGGAGAGAGAGGGAGAGAGAGGGAGAGAGTGGTGGAGAGAGGGAGAGAGGGAGTGAAGTTTTTAAAAGCAGAGCCCTCACAAGAGATGCTAATTATCTCTTAGCAGCTTCTCTTTAAAGTGTAAATGTGCTCCCTCTGGGCTCCAGAAATATTTAATTACACATCCCATGCCTGAGGGACGCACCAGCCGGACTGGCTGCCTATTGTTCAAAGAGAAGGAACCCTGTGTCCTGACCGCCATGTCTCCACAGGCCCTCTCACCTTTCCTGGGGCTGAAATTTTGGTGGCTACTTTATAGAGAAAATTTCCTACCAATGATGGTCTAAGCGTGAAGCTTTCTGAGAATGTGACTGTCCAAGCCAATTGCCCAGGTTGAGAAGCGGCCTAGGAGGCTGGGCAGTGTCACGTAAGGCCAGCAGCAAAGCCTCCATCCTCAAAACTGTGTCTGGGGTTCATTTAACAAAAACCTTCTCAGGCCACATCGCCTTAGACCCTGGAGCCAGGGAGTTTGGGGAATCCGGTTTTCCTTTATGACAAATCGTGCACACAGAGGGTTGGCCAAGTGCACGTCCAGTCTCGTGTGTGGACATGGACACAGAACATGCCCACATGCACGTGTGCATTAACACCCCAAGTGGGTGCAAGGATGGGCCGCAGGTCCAGGCGCCGTCTTTGTGGCTACATCCATTTGCCAGTAGTGACTGTTTCTTGAAGACCCTGTTTCAGGGAGTGGAGTTTCTACATAGAATGTCTTTAGGAATAAATCTGAATCAAGAACAAGTGTGTAATGGCCAGGAAAGTAGGATGTGTGTTGTGGCTGCTCCGGGGCATGTGACGGACTCTGGGTCTACCTTCTGTGTCCCTGCGGGAGGTGACAGAGTGGTGGCAACATGGCACCAAGTTCTGTCTCTCCTGCGCAAAGCACCTCTAAGTGCTACTTGATCCAAAGAATAATTAAAATTAAAAAAAAAACTTTTGTTTTTCAAAGTAGACTAAAAGGCAAAAGAAATAGTAACAAAGTCTGTAACGTACAAGTTCAAGAAACCCAGAGACAAGTCCAAACCTGTCTCTGGGACAATGCCGGCCTTTCAGGGTTAGGTGACCATGGGCAGGGGAGGAGCAGCTGTCCAGAGACAAAGGCTGTGTGGGGCTGGTGCGTGCCACAGTTTTGCCTCCCTCTCTGAGCCCTGCCTGGTATTTATGTTTTCCTTAGTAGGTAGATGTCCTATCATCACACGTAAGAGACGTTCTGTAAAATTTAGAACTGGTTATTTGTGCTGCTGGGCAATTCCATTTTTGTTGTGGTTATTTATTCATTCACTGCCAGTAACTAGCCAGGATGAACCAACTGCTCACCACCAAATGTGGTGTGCAGTCAAAGCCTCAGCCATAAATTACACTTTCTTTCCCACAGTTTCTTCCTGTAAGACAGCGCCTTTCATTCATTTAGAGTTCGATGAACACACTTTAGGAAAAGACAACTCACTGGGTGACTGGCTCACTGGAGCAATGAACAAAAAATTGGAATTTTAAAAAAACTATTAACTTCAAAATAGCACTAAAAATACACACAATCACGTGCTCAGAGTGTCCAGGCCCTCACCCAAGATCACCCACTTCAGAGCCTGGGCCTGCATCTGTGAAGCGCATCCTGCTGGCAGCAGGTGCATGTCCCAGCTGAAGATCTGAGCTCAGTCACTGTGGTCCTGGGAGATGTGAACTTAGGACTGTCATTTGGTTGAAGAATCTTATCAAAGTAATGACTGTATTTCTACAATTCTGAGACACCTTTCCCCTCACAGTTCAGCACCTCTAAAACTAGAAAACATCTCACAGTTACTGTGTGTGGCCAACACAGTCCTCCTACCTTCCCTCTTATTATCACACAGAAAGTGGCAAGGACCCCTGTAATCAACATGCACCTGCCCCCCGGTGGCTACGCTCGTGCTCGTCTGCCTACGGGCTCTCAGCCATACCTGCGGAAATCCAGAAGGGACCTTGCCGAGGTAGGGACTCCCTGGTCATACCAGCTCAGGAAGTGGAACTGGGTGACCGTGCGCGTCTCGCTGGTCTGCAGGTTCTTTAGGTAGAAGCTCCTCACCAGGAAGTCCTCACACCAGATGTGCTCAGAGACCAGATTCACCTGCAGGAAGACCAGAAGCAGGGAGGGGAGGGAAGCGTGGGCATCACACATTTCCAGCACCGCCAGACATGGAGCCAGGTGGGAGGAGAGAAGGGCTAGAGCTGTGGAGAAGGCTGGTATTTATCATGTGTGTTTAATGTCACTTAGGGCCTTGACAGGCAAATAATTAAAAAAATACATTACAATCTAGCCAGGGGCAGTGACTCACACCTGTAATCCTAGCACTCTGGGAGGACCAAAGAGGTGGATCCTGTGAGCTCAGGAGTTGAAGACCAGCCTGAGCTAGAGCGAGACCTATCTCTACTAAAAATAGAAAAACTAGGTGGGCGTTGTGGTCGGCACCTGTCCCAGCTACTTGGGAGGCTGAGGCAGAAGGATCCCTTGAGCTCAGGAATTCAAGACCAGCCTGAGGTAGAGTGCGACCCTATCTCTATTAAAAATAGAAAAACTAGGTGGGTGCCTTTAGTCCCAGCTACTCAGGAGGCTGAGGCAGGAGCCTCATTTGAGCCCAGAGTTTGAGGTTTCTGTGAGTGAGGCTGATACTGTAGCACTCTGCCCTGGGTGACAGACTCTGCCTCAAAAAAAAAGTTACAACCCAAAACTACTCCAGGTATTTTTGTCTTTTGTATTTCTAAGTCATAAAAGCTTTCAAAAAAAGTAACCAGAGAAAAATACTTCTGGACAAAACCATCAACACAACTGTGTCCTGCCAAGTGGCTCTGCTCTCACAGAGACCTAGTCTGTGCTGATAGCACCTGGTGTGGAGGAGTGAGGGCTGTGTAGACGCACACACACAGACTCCACCTCGGACGCTGCCACCTGCAAGCCTGTCTTGTAGTGGCCTTGATGCTGCATTGCATGACTGAAGAGTTCACATTTAAGCCTCTAACTTATTTCCTCCTGGGAACTTGGGCAGTCTGAGTAGTGCAATGCAGAATGGAACACCAGGGTGTGTCTGAGCACGCAAATGTCTGAATTTAGTTCCTGCATAATGAAGGGCGGAAATCTGGCAAGAGAGATAGACTTGTCAGCAGGTTGCCCACAGATAGAAAGGTCAGATGGAGCAGACACAGAGCTCAAAGGGGCAGCAGGATCATACTCGTCCGAGGAGTAGCAGGGCTCTTGGGAACTGTGGGCCCACTTAGCCCGCTCAGGTTACGTGGGACCAGGACCATGTTGGCAGGTAGGGCTTTTTTAATGTCAATATCTGGATTTATAAAATTAAAAAAATGGAAACCACACTATTTACCCAGGGCACAATTCACAGCCACACGACTATCTGAGTACCTGTGTCTCCTGGGATTTGCTCCCTCTAAGAGCAGGAGGCTGCCCCTATGTAGGGATGTGCTGCTGGTTGTGTGGGCTCTGTGTGAATGGGGACGGCTTGGAGGCCGGCCTGGGCTGGGTGGGGGTGTCCTCTGTCTAAGTACCTCGTAGACGTGGTAGAGGTTGGAGCCTTCATCTGGCCAGTAGTGGTGGCACTGCCTGACGCCGTTCTCCGAGAGGGGGGCCAGCATGACAATGACCGCACAGCCGCTTTCCCACACCATCTGTGGACAGAGAGAGATCATGTGTGACACGTTCAGATTTATTCCTTTCACAGGAATTCATTTCATTTTCATTAGACATGTTTCCCGCAGCCACTATCACATCTCTGAAGACATTGAAATGTTTAAAAAGCCCCATGAGTGCATTGCACACTGTTCACGACCACCTCCGTTCTCTGTTCAGCGGGCTTCCTGACTTGAAGAGACTTTCCTAAGGTGACACTGAGCAGCACAGGCTGCGTGAAACCCCTTCCATGTGGCCGAGAGGGAGGGCGGCTGGCATCTGCACTTTCTGCAGTTGGCACATTTGGCAGATGAGAGACACTTTGCTTCGTGAAACTGCATCTTCTAAAGGTTTCTTTCAAGGGACATCACAGAAAGCAACATTCTCTGCTGGGATTCCATTCACTCACACCGACATATCGCAGTGCCATTTGAGTTAAAGCAACCCCAAACTGCCTGACTAATTCCTAACTGCTATGTGGAAGCAGCGGCCAGGCACACTGAACTCAAGTGCACACTCACACCCGGGGAAATGACAACAGCACAGACGTCCTCCAGATGAACTTCTTTGCAAACACAACTTACAACTTTGCCGCAATAAACCTGCATGTTAACACTTACAGCGTAATTGCTAAGAACCATTAATTCTGCGGGCACACTGATGTAGCATTTGTAGCCTTTTATTAGCATATTAAATTACAGAGTGAAGAGGGGTCTACTCTTTCTGCTATGGGTTCATTAACATCACAGAAATATTTATAAGAAATGGCATTTAGATGTAAATTTGGTATCTGAGAGGGCTTCTATTGCTTTTAAATACAGATATAAAAATCTAAGATTTTGTTACTTAAAAAATACACATATCTCAAATATAAAATGCTTTTTTATCACAGTGCATGTTATTAAATTCTTCTTTAGATTACATTTTAAAAGTCAAACACGAGCACGGTATTTCCTCTTTTAACACTGATTTACAGTCCCATGTGGTAGAAATATCAGTATCCTTTAGGCAGCTCATGGTAGATCACTTATATTGGAATTTAATGGATCCTGCTGAAGTATTTGCCAAAAAACCCCACAAATAAATATGAATTATGCTCAAACTCGGTTCTTTTTTTCATTCGTGCTACTCCAGCAGTAAGATGAGAATTCAAAACGTGTTTCTTGCTTTAAGCTTTTCAGGCTTTCGAACCTGCTTGCCACGTTGGTGCTCCCCCCACTTAACGGTTTAATTGCGCCTTTAGAAGGTGGAGAAGCTCACTGAAGCCATTATGAAAATGAGGAAAAACACAGATTTTATGAGTGTAATAAAAATGCAATGATCTAGGCCATAAACTGATCACCAGCTCTGCCCGCGCCGCCCAAGTGTGACATTACCAGGCCCCGTGCGCGGCCTGCACTGGGGCCACCGTGTTCATTGGCACACACAGCGCTTCATCTTGGCCGCCTCCCCTGCTCTCCAAAGGTTTGGTTAAGATTAAATCCAAATGAAACTTAATTTAAACAAACAATCCCAAGGGCACCCTGGGGAATAATACTTCTTTTTAGGTCACTGTGTACAAAAGCAGAGAGGGGAATTTACTAACTGGAACAAACAGGCAGCCCGATTGGGCACCGACAGCGTCACAAGCTGCCCACAGTCTGGGTCCCTCGTCCCGCGTCCCTCAGATCCCTGGACAGGACCCACCGTAGAGAGAACTGACTCCTCACTGCCTTCACCTGCGGTGCCCAGACAGCCTAACCCCAGAAGGCTGAGAACAAAATTTACTTTGGATTTTGGTGGGAAAATAGAATGTGAGCAAGAATTCCAGTCAACTAACATTCAATTTCTAAACAGAAGAGAAGTTTCACTATTTTCTTTCTCTTTGGTGTGGTCTTTGTCTATAGCAAAACACAGGAAGGCAGTATTTGTGAGACAATCTTTGATAAATCTGAAACTGTCTCTTCCAGGAAGTAAATAATGACCCCAAGTCCCTAAATAATCTTGGTGCAGGTCATTGGAATAGGCAGTTTACAAAATTAAAGACCTGTACTGCTGAATTCTGGGAATGGAAATTTCTAGCATTTTGGTATGGTTAAGTATCAGAAAATACAGCGTCTGTGGCCATCTACTTGTTTGACATACTAATTGAGCACCTTGGATGTGGGGGGCACTTGGCTGGAGATTCCAGAGGGACTGCCCATCCCAGCCACAATGTGCCAGGGAGCCCTGTAGCCACCCATGGTGCTCTCCAGACACAAAGCAGGTGTCTCTATCCTGGGATCAAAGCAAAGTCACCAACACAGATTAAAAATGAGCTGTGAGTACAAGTCTCAGTGCTGAGCTTCAGAGAAGATTTGAAGATCCCTTTTCTGTGAGTTTCTTCCCAAATGCACCTGCCTTGCTCCTCAGAAGTCCCCCTCCAAGGCCCTAAATGTTACCACCCCACACGCCTGGGGCAGGAGAGCGAGTGGCTTCTGCAGCCCATTAGTCCCACTGATGTCTTCACTGGGGTGTGGGCTGGACAGGTGGGCAGCCTGGTGGCTCTTGGCTGGCCTAGAATAGCATGGCCACCTGCTGCCAAGCCCTATGGGACACCCCATCTTCACTCATTCACCAGTGACACAGCCTAGAAACTCATGGTGATAGCCACAGTCACGCCAACTTGGAATGGGGTCTTCTGTATTGGTGGCAAACAATTGGGGAAATTAAAATGTAGTGACTCAGCTGTCCCCAGTGACAGGAAGTGCAACCGAGGCTGCTAGTTAGCTCCCTACTGATGGCAAAAGCTGTACCACTCTGTGTCAGGGGCGGGGCTGTGACCCCAGGGGCTGGGATTTGCCCTCCAGGGAATGTGCTGGAGTCCTGGCCCTCACACCCATGTAGAGCAGAGTGTTTGGAAACAGAATCTTTGCAGTAGTAATCAAGTTGAGGTTTAACTTGAAGAGAGTGGTTCTAACCTAATCTGACCATGTCCTGAAAAGTTGGGGAAGTCACCACTCAGAGGCATAGACTCCAGAGGAGATGCCCTGAGAAGACAGTCAGAGGCAGTGGTGATGTGGCCACAGCCAGAGAAGACGCCCAGGGCCACCGCTGCTGGGAGAGGCCGGGAAGGGCCTCCCCGGAGGCTCCAGAGGGACTGTGGTTGGGGGACACCTTGATTCCAGACTTCTGGTGTCCAGACTGTGAGAGCACACATTTCTGTTGCTTTAAGTCATCTACTTTGTAGTATTTTGTTACATCAGCCCTAGAAAACTGGCCTGCCTGTTGCTATATCACTCCCTTAATCCAGCCACCAAATCCCCTGGAGGTGTTAAACAATGTGGACTCCAGGTAAGTTTTATATCAAAGTCAACCAAAGCAGAGAGAAAGAAACACAGCATCTTTTCACTAGAAGTTGTTTTTTGATACTAAGTACTCAACAAGCAAATAAAAATCAAATAACCTGACTTAAAAATGGGCAAAAACTTTAATGCACATTTCTCCACAGAAGACACACTGAGGCATAGGAAGAGGTGCCCAGTGTCACCAATGACGGGAAATGCCAACCAAAGCCATAGCGAGATACCACTTCACCCAGTGACGTGGGTATTCTCCAAAAGGGCTAATGTGTGCTGCTGAGGATGTGGAGAAAGGGAGCCCTGCACGCTGCTGGTGGGAATGTGAGCTGGTGCAGCTGTTATGGAAAACAGTATAGAGATTCTTTGAAAAATTAAAAACAAAACTACCATATGAAAGAGCAACCCCACTTCCAGACAAGTCCTCAAAGGAACTGAAACAGTAATGCAGGCCCCAAATGGGCCAATCCCTTGAGATGATTCTGAGTAGCTCCCTGGACCTAAAACAGTCACAGGTCCCCTGGGGCCTGCTCATGTGTCCTGGTGCCTGCTGGTTGGAGACCAGTCATGTGCTCTGCTTCCTGAGAACTCGACAGCTGCAACCCCCCCCCCCCAGTTGCCTGTTCTTGTTCCTGCCTGGACCAGTCAACTGTTTCTGTCTTGACCAATCATAACTCAGAGTTTGAATCCCTCATTTGCATATGTGGACCTGAGTGCAAACCAGGTGGGAACTTTCTTTATAAAAGATGAGCTTTCCTTTGTTTTCCAGAACGCGTCTTCCTTTTACACCAAAGGTTGTATCTCCCTGGTTCACAAACTCTTCACTGGAATGAAGTCTCTTTCTTCTCAATTCATCTTCAGGGAACTTTTGTCCACAGTGTGTTGGACATGTCTGCACTCCTGTGTTGAGTGTGGGGCTGTCTATAGCAGCCAAGACGTGGACTCCACCTGAGTGTCCATGTGCAGGTGAATGAGGACATGTGCAGAATGGACTATCATTCAGATTTAGAAAAGGAAATCCCGCCATTTCCAAGCCCATGGATGAGCTGGAGGAGACTATGCCAGCGAGATGGGCCGGCACAGAAAGACGAATGCCACGCGGTCTCCCCTGAATGGAAAAAGCCAAACTCAGAGAGAGAGTGGAGGGTGTTACTGGGGCCAGGTGGGGGATGGGGTGCTATTGACCAAAGGGTGCAAACGCTCAGTTGTAAGATGAGTGAGCTCTAGAGGCCTGGTGCTCTGCACAGTGACCGTCTCAACAATGTGTCACGTGCTAGGTGTCTGCTGAGGCAGGTTTCTGGAGTTCTTGCGCACACAAGGCTGTGCTGACTGAGGAGAGAGGCTGGTGTGCGTGGTGTGGTAATGGTCTCCCTGTGCATGTGAACTACAGACCCTTTAAAAACATGTCCGAGGCACCACAAAGACCCTTAAGGGAAACAGGACCAATCTGAGACAGTGGCAATCAGGCCATTTCTCACAATGGGCAGGGAAGCTCCCCATCTCCAGAGCTGGGGTTGTGTCCCTCCCTGCCCTCTAGTCCTGTCTGTTTCCTCTCTCTTCTGCCAGACTGTCATCGCCTACAGACCAGATCTTCTTCTGGTACTGTTTCTACCCTCCAAGGCATCTAGCTCAGTGAGTTATTATAGTAGCAGCTTAGCTGAAAACAATACATATTTAAAAAGAGACCATCTGAATATTCATGTGATAGGAGGTAACCCAGAGAAAATTCCACCAAAGGCTTGCACAGCAGAAGTCCTCTGCAAACTTGCTTAAACGTAAAGGATTATTACCTTTTTAATGAGCTTATTAACTGTTTGTCTCACTTTGAAGCTGCTGGTACATGAGGAAGGCTTTTCCTCCCGAAAATTCTGACCACACGCCTCATTTGTGAGTAAACTTCTCACAGGTTGAAGAAAGGTAAACCCAAGACCTGTAATGAAGACGCTGGATACATTTAAAAGAACAGTGTGTGAGAGCTCTCTAAGTGTGAGAGCTTCTTCCATGACCTAGCAATTATGAATTGGGCTGCGATAAACATTCTGGTACAAATATCTTTGTTGTAGTGTGCTTTTTGCATCTTATAAGGGTACATGTGAATCTTTCTAAATGAAGAATATAAATGTCTTAATACAATAACTAAGAAAATGACATGAAGGCTATATTAACCAGCTTGATGAAAATACTTCAAATTGTATATAAAAATAGCACACTGTACCCCATGACAGTATTAATGTACACAGCTATGATTTAGTAAAAAAAAAAAAAGTACGGTGAAAGAACAGAGAGTTGATCAATGAGCCTTAAGCGCACATGTGTTTACTCCTTAGGGTCTTGGCGATGTCAACAAACTAACTGCGTGGTCTGAAATAAATTAGAGAAAACAAAATAATGCATGGGACACTTGTGTGTGGGGACGGGGGAAGGGAGCAGAGGGGAGGGGATAAAATCAGCTAACAAAGACGCTCAAGACAGGTATTTTCCACCTAATTTTAAACTTTCACATGTGGGGCAAGAGGCTGTGTTTCCTTGGCACTGCAGCAGCCACGGAGCACAATCTTGGCTAGGGCTTTGGAGACCATTATTTTCAAACTCTGATTCAGATAAGGTGACCTGAGAAAAGTTTTCTTTCGCCTTTAACAGTTTGTGGATTTACTTACACAAAATCCGGCAAGACTAAACATCTGAAATAAAATGTCTTGGAAAATCCAGGGCATATTGTTTAAGTACATATAAATCATGGAAATAAAGTTCTTCCTAAGAAATTAGCTAAGAATTAACACAATCCTTGTGTCTCCCTTTATTTTAATAATTAATGTGCTTTAACAGCGACCAGTCTGTAAGTGAGCAGGGCTTCTGAGTAAACCTCCCTGCTCCGAGTCAGTGAAGTCTGAGCATTTCTCCCATGGTCACTGCCAAAGGGTAAAAGGCCCACCCAAAGGGAGTGGCTACAGTGCTGGGAACTATACCTCCCAACCAGACACCACGACCCAGCCTGGATGGCAGCTGCCAAGGACAGAGACACTGAGGCAGGGTCTGCCTGGAGACCCCAAGAACCCTTTGCTTGTGTGTCAAGGAGACTGGACCTGGCTGAGGGCACCTGGAGGCCATGAACTAGCTCCGCTGAGTTGATGGCGACTTGGGGGATTTAAAGGTCTGGCCACTGAGGCAGTCCGGGCCATCTCTGGATGCTCTGAGATCTGGTCCTCTGAGGTTCTGATCTAGACGGCCTGCCCAGACAAGGACACACTGTGGAACTGGAGGAGACACTTTCCTGCTCTGCCTCTGCCTGGACTCCTGTGGCCGCTGTAGGCCCTTGCAGCAAAGACAACAGACAGGTGGATGCTCCTCAGCATAGGCGAGGCCCTGGCAGCCCTGCCAGCTCTGCTCGGGGCTAGCTGCTGCCAGTGGGCTCTGTACCTCCCTGGGCCAGCCAGGGGCACAGGCTCTGATTCCCACGAGAAGTCAGCCTGTTTTCATACAAGATGGGCAGGGCTAGGAAAGCAAGTTTTTTTCTTGGCTTGGACAGCCTTGGTGAGTAGGGGTTTGCAGGCTTCTGAGTCCTGGGGTGACTACCGCGATTCTGGGGCCAAGGTACCTGTCTTCAGGGCTAGTGACTCACGTCCCCTGATTGCATTTAACTCCTGCAAACACTCATTATGTACCTGGATGTGGTGGGCAACATGGCCAGAACTTATTTAGAGATGAGTGTGGCCGCCACACAGAGCCACTGCCATGAGACAAGCTCTTTCTGCACCTAGGAAAGGAGGGTGGCAGAGAGCCAGTTCCTGTGGGTGACACTGGCTGCTTGGAACAGGATGTGGAGGAAGGTGTGAAGCCAGGTGGGGAGGAAGGTGCGAGGCCAGGGTAGGTGGTCCCCATGACCAGTGATACCTGTTTCTTGCAGCCATGAGGATTCTCCAGGTCCCTCCCTGCATGGCCTGTCCAGCTGCCTACTGTGTGCCGACTCCCACACACCTGCAGAGACTTATTCACCACCATGTCCCACTTGGCCATGCCAGCCCGTAGGGCACACTAAGGGCTCACTCACGCCCAGCGTAGGTGGGTTATTCTCTGGTGGAAAACTGCTTCGTGAGCTTCAACTCCTCTCATGTCCTTGAAGAGTGTGATTTTTATGCATTCTGCACTTTGAGAATAAATGACATTTGCTCTGTAAAGCCTGGAAGCCCCCACAGAAGGGTCTTTCTTATCTATGTAGACAGATGTGTTTGTGAACGACCCCCTTCTCCCATCACGGCACCGTCTTCATTTTTAAGGCAGGTGATTTAGTAAGAAACACTCGAGTTACACAGGTGTGGGTTTAGAGTGCATTCTGCCTCCAGCCGGTTGTGGGGACCTGCCTGGTCAGCAAAGCTCCTGGGCCTCAGCATCTTCCTGGGTAGAATCAGGCTCTTGACATATTTATATATGTCTCTATATAAACACGTGTGTATATATATCTATAGATAAGTATATGTATATATACACAATTTTACAAAGGGGTGGGTGGCGAACATGTAGAGAGTATTTTATAAAATTTTGCAAATAAAGATGTCTTTAGCTACAATTTCCCATTTTCCCTGTGTGTGTTGACTTCTGGGATGCCCTGTATATGTAAATTGCAGCACAGACACACAGCACTTCTCAGGGCACCGGGTGGTGGTTCCTGGCACATCCACAACGCCATGCAGCAGCTGCACCGTCCATCTCGAGAACATCCTCATCTTCCCAGACCGACTGTCCCCTTCAGTTGATAGCCCTGATTCTGTCCCATGCCCAGCGACCTGTCCTCCTTTCCCTCCCCACATCTGCCTGTACTTGTGGGCAAGTGAGGCTCATGGTGTCTGTACCTCAGGGCCAGCAGGTTGCATGAGGTTGCTTGTCAAAGGTGCCTGCAGGGTCCAGCATACAGTCGGGGCTCACCAGATGCTCTTTTCTCTTTGCCTGTGGAGTCTAGCATACAGATGGGGCTTACTACTCTCTTCTCTTCACCTGCAGATCCAGCATACAGCTGGGGCTCACCAGATGCTCTTTTCTCTTCCCCCGCAAATCCAGCATACAGTTGGGGCTTACTTGATGCTCTTTTCTCTTCTCCTGCAGGGTCCGGCATATAGTTGGGGCTCACTAGAGCCTCTTTCCTCTCTGCCTCCCCTCTCCCATCTTCACGTTGACCTGGACATCAATGTCCCCTGTAAGGTGGCCTGATGTCCGCAGGGACTGGAAGAGTGGACGGCTGACCTGTTCCTCTCCTTCCCCAGACATCCAAGCTCTTGAACAATGTAATGCAGGGGAGCCAAGGCCTGGGCCTTAGGGACAGGCTCTTCCTGGAAATTATTCTGAAGTACTGGATAAATAAGTAGAACCTCAAAGCTGAACTGCCGATCCTCACTTGGAGTTCATCAGAACATAAACTGTCCTCCTTGAGATGCAAAGAACAAGGCTCATGATTCCAGGAAGAAAGTCACAAGGTGCTGCCCTGTCTAGATGCCAGTCAAGGCCAGTCCCCTGCGGTGTCCAGGTTGGCCGCAGCCTGTGCAGGACAGGGCGCCCCTGCCCCAGACCACACTCCTTGGAGGACGCTCCCTTCTGTGGCTGGTGCTTCCCTCTGTGGTTTTCAGAGCTCTTTCCACAGGGCAGTTTCCGCAGAACTTTCTGGTTTGTTTTCATTTTTAAAATGAAATGATGATCCTGGAACTAAACACATATACTCCCAGCATGGACTGACCAGCAGAGAGGAAGAAGAAATGCTTACAGGATCTGAGCGTGACTTTACCGCATTTTTTTCAGAGAAGTATGTATATGACGAAATGACTCCCTTGACTGGGTATTATTTCTTAAAAACAAAAAAAGTAATTTCTATGCTATTTTGCCGTATTTTAGCAAAACTGATTTCTGAACCTTAACTCTGACTTCTGCAGACCCATGTCAGGTCTTCCCTGGAACTGTGCAGGGACACTCAGCCAGGTAGTTAACCTGAGTTTTATCTTCCTTTCTGTCATATATTTATTATTTATTTATTTATTTTTTTGAGACTCTCCCAAGTAGCTGGGACCACAGGCACTTGCCACAACGCCTGGCTATTTTTTTGGTTGCAGCTTTTGTTGTTTGGTGGGCCTGGGCTGGATTCGAACCCGCCACCTTAGGTGTACGTGGCTGGAGCCTTAGCCACTTGAGCCACAGGCGCCGAGCCAATAAATAGGTGCCGAGCCTATCTATTTTTAAGAATTTAAAAGTACGAGTCAAAGTTTTAGAAATAAAATTTTGAAAATGCATGAAGTACACTTAGGGAAAGAATTCCCCACATCAGCCTGCAACATTGGGCGGCTCACAGGCATGTTCTGGATCTGCCAGTTGCCGTGGCCTGTGTGGAGGTGGGAGGGCACTGTGAGCTCTGCAGGGGTGCAGGTGCCTCTGTTGGAGTGTTCTGGATGTCCACACTTACTGACCCTCATTGCTGACCTCCCATTTCCTGCTCCCTGCCCTGTCCACCAGAACCCTCTCTGGGCTCCTGTGGGTGGTCTCCTGACCACAGATACTCGTAGGGCTGGGTCACTGATTTCTCTGGCCCTGTACTGTGCAGAATAGTGTGTTTGCCTCAGCCTCGTCCACTGGACCCTGGGCCTCTGGCCTGGTTTGGAGTCTTCACAGACAAGCCAAGTGAAGGTGGTTCTGTGGGTCAGGGTGGACTCTACGTCCAGTGCCTGGTGCTTTTGTAAGAAGATGGAATTTTGGAGACAGATAGCCCCCTCCCCCACCTTGCAGGGGAAGGCCATGTGACAACTGACAGGGAGGCTGAGATGGGTGCTACATTTCCCCACCCCTTCCCTGCCACCCACAGACTGATGAGCAACATGGGTGCTAGCAGGTAGGGCCTGGGGCAGTCTCCCAGAACCTCTGAGGCATTTGTTCTATGAGGACTGAGGTGGCCAAGGCTGACCTTCAGAGCACATGGTCAGAGGCCGCCCATCAGCTGAGCTGAGTGGCCAGTGTCTCCAATTCTGCTCCCCCAACAGGGCAGGGTGCCTCCAAGTGTGTCCTGCATGGATGGAGGGCCCCTCAAGGTGGCTGACGATGTGAGGCGATGCATCTCAGGGCTCTGCCAGCCTCGTACACAGGGACACCCAGGAGGGCCAGGCCTGTGGCTGCAGCACCCCCATCTCAGCACTGGTTCTTCCCAGAGCCGTCCACCTCGCTGCTGACTGAGGCAAGTCTCCACCTACCTGGCACTTCATCTGCCTTAAAGTTCTTCTCTAGTTATTTCATTTAGAGATGTTTTCTTCCCCTTTCAAGAATGTATACTCCTTGACAATCTCTCTAACATGTTCCATAACTTGTAAATATTGATCAAACGAGTTGCCTCTGATTGTAACTACCTGCAACCAGCAGTAAGGAAGCTCATCCTTTAATTTATCAGCCGTCTGCACGTGGGCATATTATGAGCCTGAGAGTCTCAAGGGTCCCAGAGACCGTTATGTGAACACTCGAAACTCTTCACGTAGGATCAGCAGTCAGCAGATGCAGATGATCATGGTTCAGTGTGGACGTGACCTTGAGAAGCCCAATCCTGGGAGAAAGGAGCAATGAACTTGGAGCTGGTGGTCAAGGTCTGGCGCTAGCATAAATGAAAGAACTCACACTGGGAGCCCTCAGTGCCACACACAAAGAGGGCACTGGGTCCCATCAGCCCCTGTGCCACCAGCCCCTGCAGGATGCTGTGCCTTGCCCTGGAGAGTAGGAAGTCTCAGGTGGGATCCTTGGATTTCGTTCCAGGAGCAGGGCTGGGCCTCTTGGGTTTATGGCTCAAGGAGACAGCTGTCTGTGGTCTGGGGAAGAGTCCCCTGCCATGCAGAGCTGCCCCCAGACGACACAGCCCGAAGGTGTGGAGCTCTCTGTAGCTGTGGCTTCTCCCCCAGGCTGGACAGCTCTCTGCAGGTGAAACATGGAGGGAACTGGAGCCCCCCATGGGGGTGGCACCATGGGGTCCTCAATACCATTCCAGTGTCAGAGGTCCCTGGTTGTATGCCATGATCACAGGTTTCAACAAGGTGACCCAGAGATTCCATCTAGTTTTTCCCCCAGTAGCAAGAAGACATAGGCGGATACAAAAGCAGGCGGTCATTCCAACATGTTTCAAACCTCGGTCCCACCTTTGCCGATTTGGATGAATTAGGTGACTCCTGAGTACCCCTCTGCCACGCCCATGAAGTGGGCGGCAACCAAGAGTTAATTAGTATGTCATGAGGTACTCAGCAGCCCTCGGTAAGTCTGGTCCTCTGTGGACTTTTCCAGAAAACCTCTGCAGAGACTGTCCTCCAGGGCAGGGCGAGGAATATTCCCCTGTCTCGGGTGGAGTCTGGAGAGGGTTGACAAGGAAGCTGGGGAGGGAACAAGAGGCTAAGGGATAAGGAAGGGCCTGGAGAACAGGTCACTTTGGGGTCTTTAGCTGTAACCCCTGTGCTCCTAAACCAGCGAGCTGGATGTTGACAACCTCCCACCTACAGTCTCCAGGCTCTGCCACTGGCTCTTCTGTTCCTTTTCACACCTTTGTCCTCAGCTCCACCCCCTCAGGGAAGCTCTGGAGCCAGGGTCTGGAGAAACCTGGTGTGTTCAGCCAGGAGTTATCATTGCTGCAGAACAAGAATGAAGCCCTACTGCTGGGCAACACCCCCGCCATAGCAACTCTTTCCAAAATCCATTCCTATGTAGCCACCCTGGGGCTGATGCTGGGGGTGGGGAGGGAAAGGCCAGGAAGCCCTTGCCCCAACTACTGACCTCAGCTGGAAGGCCTGACCTCAGTCTGGGGGACCTAGGATCATGCTGGATACAAAGAGATGTGTTACAGGGAGTCCACTGAGAAGGTGAACTAGGATGTGAACACATTTTACCTTTATGAGGATAAAACAATAAGTAAGAGGGCACATTTGAATAAAATAAACATTTACTAACTTTCCCTATTTCATAAAATGAAATTGTAAAATGGCTAAAAAGTAAAGCTCTTGAAAGCATTAAGTCTCTCTCTCTCTCTTTTTTTTTTAGACAGAGTTTCACTATGTCACCCTTGGTAGAGTGCCATAGTGTCACAGCTCATAGCAACCTCAAATTCTTGGGCTCAAGTGATTCTCTTGCCTCAGCCTCCCAAGTAGCTGGGACATAACAGGTGCCCGCCACAACACCCGGCTATTTTGTTGTTGCTGTTGTCATTGTTGTTTAGCTGGCTTGGGCTGGGTTCCAACCTGCTAGCCTTGGTGCATATGGCTGGCACCCTAACCACTGAGCTCAAAGGGAAGTTTTTTATACTCAAGTTTTCAAAAAA
>CAUYTI010081288.1:0-10412 GCA_963575145.1 Galago senegalensis | reverse complement strand
GGTAGAGTGCCATGGCATCACAGCTCACAGCAACCTCCAACTCCTGGGCTCAAGCGAGTCTCCTGCCTCTGCCTCCCAAGTAGCTGGGACCACAGGCACCCGCCACAACACCCAGCTATTTTTTGGTTGCAGCCGTCATTGTTGTTTGGCGGGCCCAGGCTGGATTCGAACCCGCCAGCTCAGGTGTATGTGGCTGGCGCCTTAGCCTGTTGAACCACAGGCACCAAGCCTATTTCCTGCTTTTTCTAATGCACGGATTGTACATCGTCCTCTCCTGGGTTAGCAACATGTCTCATTTTTCTGTGTTAGAAAGTGGACATTTTAGGTAATTCATTTCATATTTTGGCCATGTATGATGTGCTCTTGTGTATAATGTTCACCCACATTTTGGTCTCAAAGTCTCAGGAAAATGCCTCGAGAAAGTGGCCAGCTCCCAGCCAGGAAAGATACTTCTTTGGGAGGTTAATGCTCCCTGATAAATGTGCAGATGGCACCACCCTCCTGAGGCTTCCCACTCTGTGAAGGCTGCTCTTCCCCTCTGTCCTAAGAGTCCTTACCCCTCCGCACCATGCTGGGGGCCATAGCCGAGAAAGCGAACACCGTGACTGGTGGGGCAGAAGTTTCTGAGTCTGCTTGACACCGGGGCAGCCAGGCAGGTCCCCTGGGTGCCGCCAGGCCTCAGGCCTTGGCTCTTGCCTCACACGGTCTCTGCCTCTGCCTTGATCCAGGCGCTCAGAAGAGGCCATTCCCTCCGGCTACCACTGGATCCCAGACCCTCCCAGACTGGAAACCCTGTACCCCAAGCAAGCCCAGGTGCGAGGGTGTGGCAGCCCCAAGAGACCTGCTGGGTTCCCTCCATTCCCAAATCTAACTACTCAAGTATTATGTGCATCTTTATTTTTCCCTCAAAATTTTGGGCACAAAAGTATGTATTATACACTGCAAAATACAATATATTACAGCAAATTCTCGAAATCCCCTCTCCTGAAGAAGAGGGACCTTGCTGTTTGCTGTTTGTCTAGCGACCAGTTGGATTAGTCTATTACCTCTTCCCCAACTCCTCTCCCCTCGCCCCCCTACCTCTCCCTGTGCTCAACTTGGGATAAGGGTCCTCTGGAAAGTGCAGCTTAATATCCTGGAACGACAATGTTTTGCTGAGGCTTTTTTGTCTTCTCTCCTGATCTCACCCAGCTAGGAAGCTCCGCTAACTGCTGAGTGAGTGTTCTATTATTTTCAACATTCTTTGGGTTCTAAATTGCTCTACTGACTAATCCAGTCAAACTCAGACTCCCTTGAAGGAAGGCTCCATGGGTCCCTGACGGATATTTGCTCTGTTCCTATATGGGCTTCTCCCAGCAGATTTCTCTCCCATCTCTTTTTCTGCAAAGTAGCTAGTGCACAATTTAGACTGCATCTTCACCCATTTAGCTATCTTCCAGTTATCCCAACCATGATCTCTGCTGTCCTTAGGAATGCTCACAAACCTTTATACCTTATTGCAAATAAAGTCAGTTCTTAGTGAATAAATTAGAAGCTATCTGTTTTAAATTCTGCTTCTCCCTCCAGGCAAAATCTCTGAGTCATGGCTTTAGAACTGGGGGTAAGGGCAAGGCCCCACTTTAGTATCAGGAGTGTCTAACCTTTTTGTTTGTTTGTTTGTTTCCTCTCTCTGATGCACATTGGAAGAGTTGTCTTGGGCCACACCTTAAATACAAAAACACTTAATGAAAGCTGATTAGCAAAAAAAAAAAAAAATATATATATATATATATATATATCAGCATGCATCCCACTGGCAGCAGGTTGGCCACCTCTGAAAGGGCTACTCCTCCTTTAGGAGCTGGGCTGGTGGAGATGAACACTCACCAGAGGTCTTTTCTTGTTTCTCCTGGCATAGAATCTTCATTTTACAAGTTATGATAAGCATGGTCATAGCTGTTGACCCTATGCTCAAGGCAGAGACTTGGTTCCTTGAGTGAGGGCTTGTTGTACCAGGGGAATCCCCACTTTTCAACTGTACCTGCCTAAAACCTATACTCGGCAGCAGGTGGCTGACATCTGGCTCTTCCTTCCTGGGAGCTGGGATAGAACATTGGGATCTTCAAGACATTCCTGTGGAGTGGGGTTTCTACCTTAATTGGCTGGGGGAAAATTGGAAGGAAATGATTTTGTTTCAAATGCCATTAACTCTGGCTTAACAAATTTTAATAGATTTTTTGAATAAATATTTCTTTATTTATTGTAAGCTGTTAGGATCATAACCCCAGGCTTTAAATAGTTGTGTATCTTTTAAATAATTTTTTTCAGTTTCACTGGAACTCGTTATACCATGATGGCAGAAGTTGATATGTGACTGATGATTTTTTTTTTAAGATTGAGTTTTATTGTGTGCCCAGGCTAGAGTGCTATGCCATCACACTAGCTCACAGCAACCTTAAACTTCTGAGTTCAAGTAATCCTCCTACCTCAGCCTCCTGAGTAGCTTGTACTATAGGTGCCTGCTACATGCCCAGTTAATTTTTCTATTTTTAATAGAAATAGGATCTCACTCTTGCTTAATCTGGTCTCAAACTCCTGAGCTCAAGAGATCTTCTCACCTCAGCGTTCCAGAGTGCCAGGATTACAGGTGCGAGCCTCTCCATCTGGCCTCCACTGTTTATTAACATGTGCTTTCAGCCCTCACCAAGCAGGTTAGTTCTAGACATTATTTCCTGTATCTGTAAGTCTAATCCTTGACTCCTTTTCTTTGCTTATCCAGTCCTTTTGCTCAATGTTTGTTTATTCCTTTACAATTTTATTTTCTACCTAGATCTCAGCCATTACTGAACTACTTAAAGTGACTCAAGTCACTGCAGTAGAATGTTAAACACATGATTAATAACATGGAAATGAATATCTACTTATCCATATATATTTATCTTTCTTTCTTTTTTTTTTTTCTTTTTTTTTTTGAGACTGAGTTTCACTTTGTCACCCTGAGTTGAATGTCATGGCATCATAGCTCACAGAAACCTCAAACACTTGGGCTCAAGTTAGTCCCTTGCCTCAGCCTCCCAAGTAGCTGGGACTACAGGTGCCCACCACAATGCCCAACTATTTTTAGAGAGGAGGGGTCTTACTGTTGCTCAGGCTGGTCTTGAGCTACTGAGGGCAGGCCATCCAACCACCTTAGCCTCCCAGAGTGCTAGTATTTAAATATGTATTTTAATATACAAATATATATAGGTGCAGGAGAAAGAAACATGATGTTTTCTGGGAAATAGAAAATGTCAGCAGAGATTAGTTGAAAATAAATCAAATGGAATGACTTAAGTACTTGAACTTTATGCCATGTTCAGAAATTATATAAAACTCCTACACACAAAATAATACATATATCCATTCAGAGGGAAACAAAAATTGGATAGATAAAATAAGGATTAGACAGAATCCTCTTTGCTCTTAGTTAAATCAGCTTAGGAAATAGAAAGATACAAATTAACTGTTAAATATGTGCTTTAAAAAATCAATTTTACTTGTAATCAAGATGTATATTTTATGTATATTTATTTTACTTCATAGTCATAAAGTAGAGATTTTCTTTCTATTATGATATAAAACCAGAAGCCATAAAAGTAAATGTTAAATGAAGTTTACATTGTTGAAATTATATGTAGCATTAAAAAATTGGAAAAGCCAAAGGCTAGTAGAACTCTCTTTGAAAAATATTTGTTACAACTATGACAAAGATTGATACACAAAGTTTTTTTTCATAAATACACAGCAAGAAAATAAAACCAATGGAAAAACCGGTGAAGAATACAATGTTAGGTATGTATTATGTATTTGTTGGGTATCTAGTGGACCCCAATCTAGGAAAGTGGACTATGAAGGGAATGGTACTGGGGAAATTACAAGACTTACATCAAACATAGTGCATAAAACCTGGAAGCCAATAAGGGTGTACACTGTTTCATGTGCCAGACATCTGAAACAATGTAGCCACCTGTCCTGCTTCCCAGGAATCTTTTTACTGGGTTCCATAACAGAGTATACTTGCAAGAATGCATAGTAGGTAGCAGTCAAGGTTAAGAGTAAGAGAGAGGAGATTATAGTCCCCAGGGAGATTGGATAAAGGGTAAGCAGGGACATAGGGTAATGGAACTTCTGAAACATTCAGATAACATAACATATATAGGAAACACGCTTTGTCCCTTTGAACTATCTTAACTTTCCTAACTCAGCCCTCCTGTACTGCTGAATCCCCATACAGAGATAGTCACATAGACGTTCCCCTGGCTGGGCACCTTACCCTGAGTTGGGAGTTCCATGAGGAATTCGTCCTGCCTGCCTCCCACTTGTATTTACAGTAATTTTTTTCTCTCCTTGTTCTTTATATGCTTTTATACCCAGTTGAATTTGGTCTTGGCCATGTGATCCACATTTTCAATCTTCTGTAAAGGGATGTATTGGCACAAGTCTGAAGTCCCACGTCTAAACAGAAGCTTTAGTTGTTATTGTACATCTGCACAGGGGTCCTTTTGCTCTGCTCTCCAATCTCAACTACTACAAACTATAGCTAGTGACTGTGCTTGTCACCTGCGTTTCAAAATGAAAGGCTTACAGCAAAGCCAGACCCATGTCTTTATATATCACGAGGAAGAAATCAATGTTAATTTGCTAGAAAACACTGAAATATGGTATAGTTTCATAAGAAAATCTGTTTTATATAAACTCAAACTCCAAGCTCCAAATAGCTTATTAACACAAGAAAATATAATCAACTTTACTCATGTTTACAAAATCCAAATTATAATACTATTAAGATATAAACATTTTTCAAAATTAATCAGATAAGCTAAGACTTATAACCAATCTTAACAAAGCCCTAGGAGAACTAAGCATTCACAAGCCTTATTTGTGGCAGTTTAAATTTGTTCTACCTCTTCCTCTTATGAAAATGTTAAGATCCCATACCATAAGTGTGAGCAATTCTGTAAGAATTTTGCCACCTATAAATTCAAACATATACACAAAGATATATGTGAAGCAATACTAATTAAATAGTCCTTGCAATACAAAGGAAATAACATTAAGAGAATAGGGGGTTGCTTAAATAAATTAATGGACAGCCATACCATGTAATAAGAACTAGCATATAAGAACATAATTATTTTTTAGAACATAATTAAGAGAATGTGGGTGATGTGCTCTTAGTTAATATTAAAAGTCAAGTTCAACACCAGTGTGAAATATAATCTCATTTGTATCTGAAACATTCTGATATGCACATGGAAATTATATGGAAAGATAGTTTAAAAGTTCTTACACCCAGAAATGGTCTTATGAATCTGCTAGTGTCATAGTGAAACAACTTCTACTTATCAATCCTTGTGATTCTATATGAATATTTATAGTCTATTATGTATTATTTTCATGATTAGAAAGCCTAGTTTAAAAGTAAAATTGAATTAAATGAAAATGTGTTTTTAAAAGACGTGTGAGCTGAGTTGATAAATTTGGATCTCACATCAGCACGCTCCCTCTCCTGGACCCATGAGACTCTGCCGCCACCTGTGGCGGAAAGCATAAATTGAAGATGAAGGCATTAAAAGGTGGAAAATAACAGAGAAAGTGTTTTTTATTTGCTAACAGTATGTGGTTGGTATTAGAGTAAATCACCTGGAATCATGGGACAACCTTATGTCACCTAACCTGGTATGGAAGACCCCAAAATATATACATACACATTTATTGACGTATTTATACAGCATTAGGAATATAGGGAAAGCAAGTGACCCCCAAATCCTCTTTCTCTTAAGTTTCAAATACTGTGTACCCTTCCTTCTGTTGGTCTGCTTCTCTCTCTCTCTCCCTCTCTCTCTCTCTCACACACACACACATACAAACAGACAGGAAAAAAAAAGAAAAAAAAAACCTAGGCAAATTGTAACTCACAGCTGTCCTTGGCATTAGTGGGTCTCACTTTTTTCCAGGCCAGGATGATTATTTATTTGAAATCAAGAAAGACAGATTCAGGACTTTCTGCTCTTTGCTTCTTAGGCTGTGATTTTACACACAAGTGGCTTTCGATGTTTTACAGGACCAGACAAAGTCAGTTAAGAAAAGACTTTCAAACAGGTGTTTCCCTATAGGCAGATGGAGCCCCTGCCTTCTCCCTTTTATCTCTCATGGCTAGATTCCCCAAGCCCTGCTGAGTCAGGTTTAGTTCGCTTAGAATATTTTCAATTCTGTGTACCCGGCACTGACACAATCACTGAGTAATGATTAAGAGAAACCATGGGGAGTATTTTCAGCCTTCAGTTTCTGTTGTGGAGAAAAATTTATCACAAATTATTAGATACAGAGACATCTCTGTTTAAACTATGATTTAAAGGGACACAGTCAACTAACTGAAACTAGAACAGAAATGCTTAAATAACATATAGAGTTGGTGGAAAGTATATTTTAAATATTTTCAAAGTTTTTTTGTCCTTTCTATGGCTCAAAACATTCCCAGGAAGTAATGACACAGAAAATAAGCATCTAGATAAAGCTGATCAGGAAAACTGAGGCCCTGTTTTTCAAAAACCACAAAAACAGAAATTAGCCAATGAAGGACAATGACAATGACATTAAATTCATTATTTACTATATAATTCCTAGTATGCATTTGTGAGAGGAAATACATATATCACTTATAGGTATTTAACATGGATCCGTTCTAAGTGATAGTGATTATATTTAAACAACAGGACCTCGACAGATTTGGTATGACTCCTCTCCCAAACACAGAGGAGAATAGAACCAAAATTTGAATCAAATTTCTGCTCAGTTTGGGAGTGCTATTGTTGATCTTTGCCTTCAAAGATTTCAACTTGAGTGATCTTGGCAAATGATATCATATGACAAAGATTGTACTGGCAGTATAATTAACATCCTTGTAGCAGGCATAAGGAAACCGTATAATGTTAGGTTGAAGGTCTTAAAAGTTGTATTAATTGTCTATTAATGTGTAAAAAATTACTGTAAATATTAGTACCTGAAAACAACACACATTCTTTCACAGTTTCTGCGGATCAGAAATATGAGCTCTTCTTTATTAGGTGTTCTGCTTCAAGATTTCTCAAAACGCAACAATGAATATTCATGACTATATAGGCAAGGGTGGGGGGGCCACCAAGGCTTCACTGGGGACAGGTCTACTGTCATGCTAAATTAAATGGTGCTTAGTGGAGCTCAGTTTTTCAAGGGTTGTTGAACGGAGAACCTCCTTTTATTTTTTTACTAGCTATGGGCCAAAAGTGCCTCTCAGCACATTTTTACATGGGCTTTTTCAGTATAGTAACTCATTTTTAACAAAAGCAGCGGGAGATAATCTGTTGGCAAGATGAAGTCACCATATTTTTCAACAATCATGGAAGTGATGTCTCATGATTTTCACTGTATTATATTGGTTGTAAGGAAGTCACTAGATTCAGGCCACATCCAAGAAAAGAGAATTACAAAATCAGGCGTCCTCAAACTATGGCCTGCGGGCCACATGCAGCCCCCGAGGACATTTATCCAGCCCACCGGGTGTTTTTGCCCCACTGCCTATCCTGCTTAGTAGCTGACTGGTCCCGGGGTCTGTAGTCCGGCCCTCCAACAGTCTGAGGGACAGTGAACTGGCCCCCTGTTTAAAAAGTTTGAGGACCTCTGTACAAAATAGTTCGAAACTAGATGAAAGTCATCATAGGCCATGTTAGGAGTCTGTCTGCCACACAAGGTTTCAAACTTAAAGGTGATATTTCTTCTTCTCTAAAGATATATATCACCTGAACAACACATTTCTGTAGTTCAGTGTTTTGATTTTTGAATAAACTTACTAAAAAGAAAATTTGATGACCACATTGATTTCATTAGAAAAAATATCATGCTATAAAAAATAAAATTTTTCTTGTAAGGTACAATTTGGCTGGTCTTGTTTTCATAAAAAGTGCTTTGCAATTTATTTCTGTGTTTCAGCAGGTGTGATAAAGTATCCAGTAAAATTAAATTAGCAATGACAATGATATTATGTAACTGCAGCACTAAAATTCTCCTTTCAATAGATATAGCCCTTTAAATTTAGCAGAATTAATAAAGCAGACAAAAAAAATTTGGCTTTTGAATTTTATAGAATTTTATTAATCTCATGTTGCCTCATCTTAACAAACAAACTTAACTTCATGTCTGACCAAAAGGGGGAAAAATTAGGAAATATTTTATAATAAGACCAGTTCCCCTCCCCCCGTTTTCTTTTTTCTCTTCCCAGTTTTATTTGAGGGATCCACACAAAAGATGTCTGTTTACTTCCATAGTTTCTCGATGGACATGTTTTTCTCCTCCCCTTCTGCATGACCTTGGCCACCATTGTCTCCAAGTCCTCCTGGGTGACATGGACTCAGTGTTCCCACAGGGCATACATGCCTGCTTCTGTGCACACACCCTTCACTTCAGCCCCTGATGCTCCTGGCATGAGCTCAGCAATTTTTCTTGGATTCATCCCCTGGGTCAGGTTCACTTTCCAAGAATAGATCTTCAGAATGTCCACTTGGACTTCCTTGTTGGGGAGTGGGAATTCAATTTTCTGTCAATGCACCCTGGGCAAAGCAGGGTCGAATCTAGGGTATCAATCCGATTCGTAGCCATTATAACCGTGATCTTCTTGGTGGCCTCAAAGCCATCTAACTGAGTAAGCATGTCCAGCATCATGCACTGCCCCTCACTACCCCCTCCAGATTTCCCTCCAGACCCCCCTCCAGATTCCCCTTCAAATCCTCATCCAGCTATGAGGGGCCAGTGGACAATTTCATCTGTGAAAATGATAGAGAGAGCTCTAAGCATGCCCACCCCAACACAGAGTGCAGCCAAAACAGAGACACCAGCTCTGTGAGATTTGGCACAATGGTAGCAGCACAGGGCAGGGCTGAGCTGCAGTTTCTGTGAACTCAAACAGAGCCTGACCCACAGGGGAATATAGCCAGGACAGAATCGCTAATTCTGCCAGAATATAAGTGGCAGCAACATCAATCTGGGGTGGGGCTGGAACTGAGTGAACTCACACCAGCTTCCATTAAGCACCTGAGATTGTCAAGTTTCAGCACCCCCTGCTGGCTGGTGGCAGAGTGTGGTGGTCTGGCAGAGGAGACAGATTTCCCTGTGACTCAGGCTGGCTCAAACCCCTGGAACATTCACTCATTGGAGGGAACTGGGTCACAGCCCTGTGGGATAATCAGTGACAGGGTGTGACAGAGGCACAAGGTGGGGAAGGAGGCATCAATCTTCCCAGTTCCCAGACTAATTCATTTTCTGGGGGTGGGGGGAGTCCCTTCTGACTCCATGGAGCACCAGAATGAATCATACTTGAGCTGCCAACAGACCCCTCCTATCTAGTTGCTGAACTCTCCCACTTGAGACCAGGTGTTGACTGGGGCAATTGATTTGGATATCTTGGAGTGGACCAATCACCTGAGGACTATCCAAAGTGGTACCCTGGGTGTGTGGTTGTGGGAAGGTTTGATTTTCCTTTTCCAGTTATTGTCGATGGAGGGTGAGGTGACTTAATTACTGGTAGCTATTATTTCTCCACAGTTGAGATGTCAACCCAAAGTAACTGATTCACTAGGGTAGGACAGAGACCAGCTGAAAATAAGACAGAGCCACTTAGCCCCACCACACCAACTAAGTCCCCAGTGTCTTAGGCCATAGCACTGTATGGGTCCTTTGCAAAGCTCTAGGGTAAAAAAGACAGATACCAGTCCCAGCCCTTAGGCAAAGGGCTGGTTAATCCCTACTCCACGAGCCCCTCAACCCGACTTCACCTTATCTGCTCATCTAGCCAATGGTATAAAATAATCATGGGGCAGAATCAGTGGAAAAACTCCAGAAACATGAACAACCAGAGTAGATCAACTCTCCCAAGGAAAACAAATGGCTGAGATGTCAGAAATTGAATTCAGAATTTGCATTGCAAATAAGATCAATAAAATGGAGGTAAAGTTGGAATTAGAAATTTAAGGAGCATTTCAAAAGTTGTCTCAAGAATTCAATGAATTCAAAGACAAAATCACCAAAGATTTTGACACATTGAGACAAGAGCTTGCAAACCTCAAAGATCTGAGAAATACAGTAGAATCCCTCAGTAACAGAATGGAGCAAGCAGAAGAAAGGATTTCTGACATTGAAGACAAAGCTTTTGAACACCCCCAACTGCTCAAAAAAGAAGAGAAGTGGAGAGCATAAACAGATCATTCTCTCAGAGAGCTCTGGAATAATTCGAAGAAAACTAACATTCGTCTTATAGGAATTCCTGAAGGTGAGGAGGTGGCTTCAAAAGGCCCAGATGCTCTAATCCATGAAATAATCAAAGAGAACTTCCCAGATATGCCAGGAGACTCTGAAATTCAGAT
>CAUYTI010081287.1:0-16679 GCA_963575145.1 Galago senegalensis | reverse complement strand
CCTGTGGTCCCAGCTACTTGGGAGGCGGAGGCAGGAGACTCGCTTGAGCCCAGGAGTTGGAGGTTGCTGTGAGCTGTAATGCCACGGCACTCTACCCAGGGGGACAGCTTGAGGCTCTGTCTCAAAAAAAAAAAAAGAATCCAGTCCTGATTTCACATGAGCAGGGGTGAGACATAGACAAAAGAAGATGAGATATTCATAGACTAGGGGAGTAGTTCTCAACTGCAGGTGGTTTTATCCTTTATACACTTGACCCTAAGGAGAGACATTTCGGGACATCACAGGTTGGAGGGAGTGAAGATGCTTCTGACGTACAGCGGGTAAAGGCCAGGGAGGCCCAGGTACATTTTTAAAAATCAACAGATTATAAACCCACTCTAGGGAAGAAGTTCTTTCTTTTTTGTATGGCTTTCATTGTGCTAAAATACGCATAACAAAGTTTATCATTTTAACCATTGTTAGGTACACAGTTAGTGGCGTAAGTACATTCACAGCACCATGCAGCCATTACCACCACCCATTTCTGGGACTCACTCACCACCCCAAACTGAAGCTCTGTACCTATTAAAAAATAGTCATGCTAAACCCTATTCTACTCTCTGTTTCTAAGTATCTTTTACAAGTGGAATCCTACAATATTTGTGCCTTTGTGTCTGGCTTAACTCACTTAGCATAATGTTTTAAGGTTCATCCATACTGGAGCAGGTAACATCAGAATTTCGTTGCTCTTTTTAAGCCAAATAATATTCCATGCATGTATATCCCACATTTTGCTTATCCTTCCCTCTATTAAGGGCCACTTGATTGTTATGAATGATGCTGCAGTGAAAATTTATGTAACCCTATCTATTTGAGTCACTGCTCTCCATTTTTATGAGCATGTCCACAATAGTGGAATCGCTGCATCATGTGGTAATTCTGTTTGATTTTTCTGAGGATTAGCCCCAGAGCACTGTTTTCCACAGCAGACGCACCAGTTTACGTTCTCACCAGCTAAGCACAAGGGTTTCAATTTTTCCACATGCTTGCCATCACTTGTTTTCTGTTGAGGAGTGTTTTGGTTTGGTGTTTTGGGTTTTTTTATTGAGGATAATTTGGTCAACTGGAGAATAACTGGCAATGGCTGGAGACATTTTTGGTTGTCTGATCTGGTGGAGTAAAGGCGCTACTGTCCTCCAGCAGGCAGAAGCCGGAGATCCTCTAAACACCCTAAGTGCCCAGGACACCCACCACGGCAGAGAGCAACCTGGCCCAAAATGTCAGCAGTGTTGAAGTTGAGCAACCCTCTTCTAGATGAAACAAACATAACAGAAATGACCAAAATCCGGAAAGAGGTAATTGAGAAAATCACATCCTTTTTTTTTTTTTTTGCAGTTTTTGGCGGGGGCCGGGTTTGAACCTGCTGCCTCTGGTATATGGGGCCAGGACCTACTCCTTTGAGCCACAGGAGCCACCCATTTTTATTTACATAACTTATGCCAGGAAATAAATGACTTCTTTACCCTGGGAGAATCCAAATAATACTTTATGTTGGTTGACTTAATTATAAGCAAATCAATGAAGTCAGAGTCTTTGAGTTAAAATGTTACAGATTTGAAGAATTTGTTCAAATTCAAATTTTTGTATTAAATACATAAAAATAGATGCCTGGCCATTATCTACAGAAGAGAGAATATGGATCAATGATAGAGGGAAGACTGAGGCAAAAGAAGCATACTAGCTTAGTTGACAAATACTTGTGAAACATCTGTTTAAAAAAAAAAACCTTCCGACGTGCCCCCATATTCCCTATCCTTTCTCCCAGATGCCTTTTCACCTCCCCCAAACAAAAAGGAATTAATTTTGAAAGATTGTCTCTTAATAAATGGCTTGATCATTCTTTTATAGCATATATGTTGGGTATTGTTATTTTAAAGTATAGCAATTTTAAGGGACATAGGGGTCACTACCTTATTAAAGGGTGAACTGATTTACTGTGCCTATTCTACTAATCAACATTAGTAGTTCTGGATTTTGCTTAATTATATGGACTCAAATTTGAGTGCCGATGCATCATTTCAAATTATTTTCCCACCTGAAAAACCACGTACCAGATCAAAATCATCTATGGGGCTGAAGAACAGGGAAAGACGATTTCAGCTACTTCCATCCTCTCTCCCCTCCAAGGACCAGCAGCATAAAGGAGAAATTGGGACATGAATCTGACTCCACTGCTTTTCAGTACGCAACTTCTAGCACATTCTTAACCTAGAGCATCAATTTCCATCTCTACGAAATAGAGATAATGATGCATTATATGCTGCTCGCTTCTCAGAATCGTTGTAAAGATTAAATGGCATAATGTTGGATGCCCAGCACAGGTTTAGTGCATAACAAGTACTCCATTTTTGTTGGATCTCAGTCTTTTATCCTGAAACAGTAGGCTGAAGCCCTAAATCAGCTAAAGACTGTTATTCTACATAGGGACACCTTATCCTGTGATCTAGCCCCACCACTTCCTGAGCTGGCGGCATCCGCTTCCCAACAACTTCACTATTTCCATGCTGCCAAATTGGAGGTTTAGGTTTGGGGGGAGGGCAGTATGTACTAGGGATTAGTGCATACCGGAGGTAGGTCGTCAGAGAATTTCATATGTGCCTTAGAAGGATGGAAGGATGCAGTTGAGAGCTTTAGAAGTCTGGAATTCGGGAGATAAAGTTATGCTTATTTTCTTCCTGTTCCGTTCTCATCCGTATTTAATATTACTGGCGGAGAACAGTGAGAGAAACACTTCCATCATTGAAAGATCTCAGGGGAGACCTGATCCTACTCTCGTTTATAAAGTGGAGTAGAATTCTGAAATGCTGTCAGATGAAAAAGTGCAAAATGTAAAAATGTAATCACGGCTTTTAGAAATGTTAAATGGCAATACCTTGAATTTAATACCGTGGTTTATAAATGAATCCGAGCACCTCAATTTATAACCTTCAGCATAATACTCCCCTGAAAATAACATTTGGCTGCTTTCAGAGAGGCAAAAATAGACCACAGATATGAGGCAGAAGATGGTTTTGACATTTTATGATACGGCATGACAGCCACACTTATTTAGACATATGGGGTGCCAGACCTTTTGATATATTTCTTCCTATTTGTTTGTTGCTTTGGTTTTTCTTCCTTATCTTCTGCAAGATTCCAAACCAAGTATTTTTTTTTACTAGCAAAATAATAATCCCCATGATTCATAAGAAAATATTTCCCAGCCCCTCTCCCAACTCAGCGTGAAAGCAGCTGCCACTCTGAATCAGAAGCACCCCCCAATTCTGGAGTTAGCATGCAGCAAGACATTGGTTCTCATGGCAAACTTACATGTGAATCTTAGCAAAGTGCCCTCTGCCCTAGGTTCCTTTTGATGTAGCAAGGAAGAAACAATGCTATTTTCCTCTTAGGAACTGGGGAAAGTGTCAGAGGAAATCTTCTCAATGGAAGGAAAAGAAACACAGCATACCTCGCTTCTCCTGGGCTGCCACAAGCTCTATAAAAACAGAAACGGTGGCCCTCACCTCTCCCAGGTAATCAGCCACTAGTGACAACACACACACAAGCTGCAACCAGGCCTGTCCAATGCCAGCATATCCAGACCAGGAATAAATTATATTCCACTTGCCCCCTTGCCTCCAAAATATCTCCCAGTGTTAGATTTGCATTTAGGAATTGGAAGGACAGACACTAACTGACAGATCAAGTTTCTACTTCCTGGTAGAAGCATCACTTGAAAATTCTGTTCTCAGGGTGGGCACACAGGCCCCCACCTGTAATCCAAGCACTTTGGGAGGAGGAGGAGGAGGTGGGAGGATCATGGGAGGTCAGGAGTTTGAGACCAGCCGGGGCAACATAGCAAGACCCTATTTCTAAAAAAAAAAAAAACTTAGGCTGGGCACGGTGGCTCACACCTCTCATCTGAGCACTCCAGGAAGCCAGTGTGCGTACTGAGCTCAGGAGTTCAAGACCAGACTGAGCAAGACCAAGACTCCATCTCTACCAAAAATAGAAAAATTTGCTGGGCATTGTGGCAGGCACCTGTGGTCCTAGCTAATTGGGATGCTGAGGCAAGAGAATGATTTGAGCCTAAGAGTTTGAGACTGGTGTGAGCTATGACTCCATCACACTCTACCAAGGCAACAGTGAGACTCTGTCTCAAACAATAATAATAATAACAATAATAAAATCATTTTTAAAAATTAGTAGGCATAGTCCCCAGCTACCCAAGAGGCTGAGCCAGGAGAATTGCTTGAGCCTGGGAGTTGGAGGTTATGGTAAGCTATGATTGTGTCACTACACTCCAGCCTGTGTGACAGAGAGAGCCTATCTCTAAAAAAATAAAAAATAGAAACTTCTGTTTTAAGAAAATAAAGTAATTGGGGTTTTTTGCACATATGAGTTTTGGAACAAAAATTTATGTCTATAATAAGAAATTGAACAAAGTGGTCAGCTAATGCTTAAATATTCAAATAAAATGACTTTCAAAGCTGCTAACTTAAAAGGTAGAACCGTCTGACTTTTTTAAGAATTATATAAGAAAACATGTCAAGAATTTTTAAAAAAGAAAAGTCATACTCCTTATATTAAATTTATAATTTATGACCTTTTTTTAATAATTTAGGCTGAGCATGGTGGCTCACGCCAGCAGGCAATCTACCCACGTTGGCCTCCCAGAGTGCTCAGATGACTTACTAAATTTATAATTTATTTATAATTTTTTTAAAGTCATACTACTAATATTAAATTTTTGGACTAACACTACTATATTGACTGGAAATTTTGATGCTAATGAATGTGATTTTTTTTTTAGTCCCCCTAGAAACGAGAACATTATAATAACATTGCCTCAGAAGCAAATACAGAATAACACTGCAAGCCCTCCTTTCCTCATTTATCTGTTCAACAAATTTTATTGTGTACCTATTGTGTCAAGAACTAAGTAAGCGGACAGAATATCCTGACAGTTAAAAGCAATATTAAAAATCTAAACTTAAAACTAAAAAAGGAAAAGAAGAAAATGAAAACAACAAAGCCATGCATACTCTATTATTTGTTATCATTACATCTCACTAATGTTTACTGAGGATCCCAAAAAACCAGGCCCTCAAGTACCTGGTAAGTGCATACTTGTATTATAGGAAGTGTAGACTAAGTGTATGCTTGGATTACAGGAAGACACGCCCACCCCCAGATCACTTCAACAAGTGAAATTATTTCAGCTTTGGAACACTCCCTTGACTCCCTTCCCTCCACTTCATATCCTTCTGTCTCTCTCTTATCAACAAGAAGTAGAACATGGCTTATAAAGCAGCTCTCTTTACCATATGTCACATATAGTACCAATCTGATGAAACCTTGGGTTAATCCAAATTTATTTAATCTGGGGCAGTCCACTAGCATTGTCATCCTTGAAAAGAGCTAGCATCTATCTGGTTCTCAACTTGGTCAGGTACGCCTGAGTTGTGTTATGTCCCTCCCTAGCACCTGGCCCCACGCCTCTCGTCAGCCCTCTCAGTCCTAGAAATGTTCACCATTCCACATAAACTGAAGAACATGGGTTTCCTGAGGCCTCTATACCCTGCCAGTATGTCAGAGGGCTGTTCTGAGAGAGCTCCTGTACCCTCCATGAGGCTGTTCTTTTTTTTTTTTGAGACAGAACCTCAAGCTGTCATCCTGGGTAGAGTGCTCCCCTGCCTCTGCCTCCCAAGTAGCTGGGACTGCAGGCACCTGCCAAAAACCCGGGGTTTTTTTTTTTTTTTTTTTTTTGGTTGCAGCTATCATTGTTGTTTGGCAGGCCTGGGCTGGACTCAAACCTACCAGCTCAGGTGTATGTGGCTGGCACCTTAGCCACTTGAGCCATAGGCGTCGGGCCAAGGCTGTTCATTTTTGAGACTGGTCTTGATAACCTGGGTTTTACTTCTGGTAAGGATCAAATGAGATAGTCTTTCTAAGCTGGCTTTTTAGACATACTATGTCATACCATATAAATGATTACCTTTATAGGGGACTTCTGCACCAAGCTCTCCTGAGCCAGGCTGGTATCTGAGTTAGGTTTGAAGTGGTCCGTGACTTTTGTTGAGTTGAATTTTATCTCATCTACTATTCTGTTTCCCCACTAGCCTCCAAGTGGTAGGAAGAGAAGGAGCTGGAACACTTCATTACAACTGCCTACAACTGTGGGAAGCAATATAGATTTGCACGGGGCCATCTCAGGACAAAAGGAAATTTATGTAGGCTGCAAAGAAAAAAATAACTGTCAAAGAAACGAGGGGGTTTTCTACAGGCCATACAACTGTCAGTTCTAAGCAACAGCGAGAATTCACACATTTCATTTAAGGCAACATGCACTGACAAGCGCCCGGGAAAGAAAAACACAGGAGACAAACCCGCCATCCTCCACATAGTTTTCTGATGGCTAGAAAATCTTCATTCCTCATGGCTGGATCATGCTCCTAGGAATGACACTGCCAGTTCCCTGGAATGACCAGCTCCCTGCCAGGTGGAGGCCAGCAGCTATACAATTTTCTTGTGGATCCTGATACCAAGAGGTCACATAGGGTCGTGGCCCAGACCTGCCTCTGAAAACTATACCTCTGGCTACCAGATTGAGGACCAGAAAAATTTTTTTTTAATTGACCAGGAATTTTTTTTTATTTTCTTTTTTTTTTATTAAATCATAGCAGTGTACATTAATACTATCATGGGGTACAGGGTACTGTTTCTGTATACAATTTGAAATACTTTCATCCAACTGGTTAACATAGCCTTCATGTCTTTTTCTCAGTTATTGTGTTAAGACATTTATATTCTACATTTAGAGAGATTCACATGTACCCTTGTAGGATGAACCATAGGTGTGATCCCACCAATCGCCCTCCCTCCACCCACCGTCCCCCCTCCCCTCCACTCCCTCTCCCCTCTCCCTATGTAATTTCAGACTTATATGAGGGTACAAACCATTAGGTTACAATGTTCACATTTGTTAGATAAGATCCCTATTAGAGTTGTGTCCCCATACCCAGGAGGTGTGCTGTGTACCCTTTTGTTGTGCCTGTTAGGTCAGAGCACACCAAGCCCTCTCCCTTCTCCCTTTAACCCCCTCAATCCTGTCACTTCCCCCCAACTTGAATTAAATTGAGTTTTTCTCTTGTGTGGGCATGTGTTAGATCATCTACTGGCTTCATAGTAGTATCAAGTACTTTGGATACTTACTTTTCCATTCTTGTGATACTTCACTAAAGGGAATGTTTTCCAACCCTACCCAGGTGGACCACCAATTCTTTTCCTTTCCTGGATGGTCTGAAAGCCCTCCTCCCCAGTACCTTTCCTTTATATTAATTGAAAAGCAGTGTTTACATTGGTTGGAGGCACAGAATTAGAGGGCCACTTGCCCAGGTTGCTGGTGACTTCTAAGTGGACCAAAGTTTTTAAGTCCAAACACACAGAATCTTAAAATAAAATCCAGCCCTGAGTTCAACGACCCTTGCTGTATGGATGCCACTGCCATGTCAGAAGGCAGTATGCCAAGAGGCCACAGGAGAGAACTTGGCTATCATCACTTACCTATACGATGTGGAAGAAGTCCCTTGGCACCCTCTCTCGCCACAATATTGGAATTCCTGTTGACTAAACGAAGACCCTTAGCAATCTTTAGTAACTTGGGGGAATTTGATTTATCTGAAGAATAAAAATAAGTTTTAAAAGAAGTCTTCAAAAGAAGAGAAGAGTATCAGACAGCGAAATCATCGGAGACCAACAAAAATGTACCGAGGACTGAAATCTGAGGAAGGGCGTTTGGAGACAGAGTTCCTCTAGGAGGACCACAGTGACCACAAGAAAAGATCAATCCAGCGCTACGGTTCCAAAGAGGACAGCTGGGGATTCTGAGAGGGAAATGTAGAAGGGGTGAGAAACTTTGTTCTAATAATGACTAAATGTGAGGTGTCAAGGGACGGGGAAGGCAAGGAAGCTATATCAAAAGAAACTGAGCTTTTTCTCCACGGAGAAAGCACACGATTTCTTGGGGAGGCCCAAGACTTCATAAGAGAAAGGTTATTCTATTGTTTGCCCTTTCCTATCGCAGCGCCTCGCTGGAAAGTGAAGTCAGCTAGAAAAACAATGCAGACTTCTGTTCTAGGGAAAGGGGGGGAGAGAAACCCCAGTTGCCTCCTCCTCGCCCCCTCTCGAGGCACCGTTTTATCCTATTGTTGGACTTTGAGTTTGTCCTCTGGTTGCCATGACATCCGCGCGACAAACGCTTTGCTTCCATTTTAAAATTAAATTCCCTTACAAACAAAAATTGTTTCCATTTGAGGATATTCTCACCCTCACACGCCACCAGAACTGCTTTCAAAAAAAAAAATGCCTTTTTAAATATGGATGAAATGCATTGCATTCTCCTGGTTATAGAAGGAACATTTTTCTATTTTTAAAAATGCAGGAAAATATTTGAAAATGTAACCAAATTACCCTATGAGCCCTTTACCTGCAGATGACCATGGTTCCCAACCTGGCATATTAATCTCAGGCCTTTCGTCTGTGAAACCAAATTACCCTATGAGCCCTTTACCTGCAGATGACCATGGTTCCCAACCCGGCATATTAATCTCAGGCCTTTCGTCTGTAGATGCATAGAGATGTGTTATTACACATTGCAAATGTGCGGCCTCGTTATGTATATAATTATGCAGGCTTCTTTTTCTTCACTTCATATCCTATAGACATGCCTTTCTGGAGCAGGGCTATAAAACACAGAGATGCTCTTTAAGATTTTGCTCATTTGCATCTTATACATTCTTAGGAAAAGAAGACTTTAATAAGACTGGCCTTTATCCCTTCGTGTATCTAAAAGTTTGAGAGCAGTTAGCACCAGGGGAGGATGGGTTTGCTGTGTTAGGAACTGCATGCAAAGCCTTTGTTCTCCATTAATCCATGCTATTAAAGAGAAGGCACAGATAGCTTTCTATATTCTCCCGGCATTATTAGAAGAAAACAAAATCTGAGAGGTTAACTACAAAATGTCATGATTTTTTCTGTCAATAATCACATGTCCTATACAAGTATGAGCATATTTTACAATTAATAATTCATTAGGCCATTCATTCTTGCAAAATAGATCACAATTACTGAGCTAGTCCCATAAACCAGAAAATCAGACTCTGAAGGTGCCTGCGTACAGAGACATGAATGAAGTCAGTTTGTGCCTTAGTAGAAATGATACGGGTTTTGCATCAAACAAAACTGGTTTCAGAACCGAGCTCTGCAATTCAATAGATGCGTGTGACCTTGAACATGTCATTATCTCTAATATCAAGTCTCAATGTCTTTACCTTTAACAGTTTTGATTGAAAAAAAATGTCCAGCCACGGGGATACATTGCACTGAGAACTAAATGAAATGAAATAAGAAACAAAATGTCAAGTAGCACCTGTGGCTCAAAGGAGTAGGGTGCCGGCCCCATATGCTGGAGGTGGCAGGTTCACCCCCAGCCAAAAACTGCAAAAACAACAAAAAAAAAAAAGAAAGAAAAAGAAACAAAATGTCTTACCCAATGCCTGCCATGTGGTAGGTGATTACTCTTCTTTCACTGACAATCTAAGCTAGAACTTAAAACTTTACTCTAGAATTCCACCATCTCCATCAGTAACAATGTTTACATTATTCACAATATAAGTGGGTAGCCATCCTGTGTTGTTTTTCTTAGTTCTACAAACACTCTTGCCAAACACTGCCTCCAGCCTCCTCTCAGTAAAAGTTACATGAAGTGAAAAGAGTTCTTACGAAACTCAACAGTCAGGAAGAACAGGAATGTTCATATTTCCAACAGGTTCCTCTTTCTGAATTCCCAGTCCTGTAGAGGAAACAAGTTAATTTGTGTACCATCAAAACCAGAAGACAATAAAAGACTTCCCTTGTTCACTGTTAATAAATCTCCTAAATTATTCCACCAGAGCTTCCAGAATCAAGACTGAACAGAAAAAGAAAATTAGGTTTCTACACATTTCGTATAATAGAAGGATGTTGAAATAGGGCTGGTAAACAGAGTCAGCAGGAAAAAGGTTCATTAGAACCTAATTGTTTTATAATTAGACATACTGGAAGTAGATGCAGGTTGGCTCAAGAGACATTTGAAGATTATGAGATTAAATTAGACCAATTACTTACCAAACCTCCTGAAAATATATGTGTATAGTAGGCATCAAAAAACATTATTGTTAATATTTCCGAGATTAATCTAGGGCCTAATAAATCGTAAAAGTAGAGGGGTACTGGATTTATTTATTTAGTATGTCTTAATCAAAGTGGCAAAAATAAAACCTACTTATATAAATAAATCAATACAGCATTAGAAACTGGAATATTCACACTCCATATTTATATTCACCCTCAGTGCTAACTATCACTACTAAGAAATAGATACTGGGTAGATAGGTTGGATAGATGATTCATAGGTCGATAGATTTAGCAAAACACTATTTTTGAAACATTTCAAAATTATTTAGATATATAGCTGACTTTGGCTGCTTAAATAACCTGTAAATTTCTATATGTTAATGTCATTTTATAGTTGACAAAAACAATACTCAGAAAAGTTGCGTAACTTGGCTGATCATCCAGAGCAGTGGTTCTCAACCTTCCTAATGCCGCGATGTATTTTCGTTGTTACAAAGGGGTCGCGACCCACAGGTGGAGAACCGCTGATCTAAAGACTTAAAATTCAAAATTGAAATGTTTATATTTTCTTTCTGGGACAAAGATGAGTCATTGAAAGCTTTTTTTCTTTTTAGTGTTTCAGAGTATGACAGGGATACGAATGTTTTGGTTACACAGACTGCTTTTGTACTGCTGAGTCAAAGTTTAAGTGTTGCCATCACCCTCACAGTGTACATCGTATCCGTTAAGGATGATTTCACCCATCCCTGCCTCCCCCTTCCCACATACCTGATTTCCATTGAATTTTACTTCCGTCTGTGCACATGGGTAACCATCAGTTAGTTCCAATTTAACAATGAGTACATGTGGTGCTTGTTTTATCTTGCATTATTTTATTGCATATCTTTATTCTTGCATTATCTCACTTAACAGAATGATTTCCAGTTACATCCAAAGTTACAAAAGACATTAATTCATTTTTGTATGCTGAGTAGTACTCCCTGGCATATATATACCACATTGTATTAACCCACTCATGAATTGATGGGCACATGAATAGATTCTACATCTTTCCAATGTGAATTGTGTAGTCTTTTTTTTTTTTTGAGACAGAGTCTCATGATCAAACTGGGTAGAGTGCTGTGGCATCATAGCTCATAGCAATCTCAAACTCTTGGCAATCCTCTTGCTTCAGCCTCCCAAGTAGCTGGGGCTACAGGTGCCTACCACAACAGCCAGCTATGTTTAAAGGCAAGGTCTCACTCTTGCTCAGGCTAGTCTCAAACTCCTGAACTCAAACAATCCACCTACCTCAGTTTCCCAGAGTGCTAGGATTACAGTCATAAACCATTGTACCAAGCTTGTGCTGTTTTTGATAAAATGACTTTTTCCTGTGCATTAATACCCAGTAGTGGGATTGCTGGATCAAATGGTAGGTCTACTTTTAGTTCTTTGAGGAATCTCCATACTATTTTCCATACAGTTATCCTAGTTTGCAGTCTCACCAACAGTGTATAAATGTTTCTTTCTCTCCACGTCCACTCTAGCATCTATTTGTTTTGAGACTTTTTGATAAAAACCATCTAATTGGGGTTAGATGATACCTCATTGTGGGTTTGATTTGCATTTCTCTGATAATTAGTGATATTGAGCATTTTTTATACGTTTATTGGTTATTAGTTTATCTTCTTTTGAAAGCTTCTGTTCATGCCTTTTGGCCACTTTTAATGGGGTTCATTGATATTTTTCTTGCTTGATTTCTTTGTATATTCTGGTTATGATCTTACATCTATAAAACACCCAAAGATTCTGCAATGAGACTCCTGGATTTGATAAATGAATTCAGCAAAGTCCCAGGTTATGAAATTGATGTACACATATCAGTATCATTTCTGTACACTATTAACAGTTAAACTAAGAATCAAATCAGAGACTCATATCTTTTGCAATAGCTGCAAAGAAAGTAAAATATGTAGGAATGTATTTAACTAAGGAAGTAAAAGATTTCCACAAAGAGAACTATGAGTCACTGAGGAAGGAAATTGTAGAAGATATTAACAAATGAAAAAATAGGGGGGTGGAACAAGATGGCAGACTAGACAGTGTCTTTATAGCCATGCATGGTGATTTGGGGAGAAAAGACCCAGGCACCCCTGGCTTTTGGGCCTTGCCCAGAAATATCCCTTAGGGGCACAAGGAAGCAGCAGGACACTTCAGGACCCCAGTACTAGGATAAAAGCAGTGAACAAGCAGCAAGTACTTGCATTCAGGCAGAGGACAGTGGCTATGGCTATGGCTGGGACAGTTTGCAGACAGAGAAAGCCTGCCCTGTGGGGTTTTTCTGGACCTGGGCACTTGGTTGAGTTATGTTGGGAGAGCTTGGGCAACTGAGCAAGTGGCTTTTGAACAGCTCCCAGGGGCCAGGACTAAGCTACCCAGGTGGAGTGGAGTTCTCATTGTTCAGAGGCAGGCCAGGTACAGCTATAGTGGGAAGGCTGCCTTGCGGGCTTTGCCCACAGGGTCCTAGTGTGAGGCCAGTTCTGGTGTGCCTGATAAGTGGGACAGCCACTTCTGGGAAGATTTGAACAACACAAGCTCTCCTGGGAAAGCCACTGCATAGCCAAAGAATACATTTTGGAAAGGTCAAGCATGTCTATTAAGTGGACCAAGAACAGCTTCAGGATCCCAATCTGGCATCATGAAAAAAACAAGAAAATAGTAATCCCCCCAAGGGATCATGAGGTAGCTACTGCAGAGGAGTTCATCTATAAATAAATGTTAGAAATGGCAGAAAGGGAATTTAAAATATAGATGGCAAAACAATGAAGGAAACTGCTGAGAAAGTAGAAAATAACCAAAAGTAAATCCAAAAACAGAATCAAATAAGAGATAAATAATATGAAGAATATAGAAAAGATACAGCAAAGCTTAAGGAATTGAAGCAGTCAATTAGGGAACTTAAAGATGAAGTAGAAAGTATAAATAACAGATTAGAACATGCAGAAGAAAGAATCTCAGAGGTAGAGGATAAAGCTCTTGAGCTAACTCGGGCAGTTAAAGAGACAGAAAAAAAGAGAGAGAAAGCAGAATATTCACTGACAGAATTATGGGACTTAATTGTAGGTATCCCTGAAGGGGAAAAAGAATGCCCCAGAGGAATGGAAGCCCTACCAGAGGACATTATGAATGAAAATTTCTCAAGTATCCCCGAAGATTCTGACATATTCCTTTCAGAAGAATATCGAACCCCAGGTTGTCTGAACTCAAAAGAGTTTCTGCAAGACACATTGTTGTGACCTGTCCAAAGTCAAGATGACAGAGAATATTCTGTAAGCTGCCAGGAGTAAGTGCCAACTGACCTACAGGGGAAAATCTATCATGGTGACTGTGGACTTCTCAAATGAAACTTTTCAAGCCATAAGAGAATGGTCATCTACCTTAAACCTACTTAAACAAAATAGGTTTTGGCCAAGAATTCTATATCCTGCTAAGCTAAGCTTTAAAATTGATGGAGAACTCAAATCTTTCTGATAAGCAAACCTTGAGGAAGTTTGCCACAAGAAGACCAGCTCTACAGGAAATATTTAGATCTATTATACACACTGACCATCACAATGGACCATCAAAGAAAACATCCAGAAGCTGAAGGATAAAACCTAGCTTCCACAGTGATACAAAAGATAAAACTAAGCAATGGACTTTCACAAAATAACATACCTAGGACTTCACTACAATTTTCCCTTCTCTCAATAAATGTTAATGGCATGAATTCCCCCATTAAAGAGGCATAGGCTGGCTGATTGGATAAAAAAGCATAAGCCATCCATTGGCTGCTTGCAAGAGACACACCTAAACTCAAAGGACAAAGTAAAACTCAGGGTTAAGGGAGGGAAAACAATTATTCAGACAAATGGGAATTGGAAGGGGTTGTGATCTTATTTTGAGATACAAGTTGATATAAAACAACTAAAGTCAAAAAATGATAAAGATGAACATTTCATATTGGCCAAGGGAAAACTACAATAAGAGTACATTTCAATTCTAAATATTCTTATGCACTCAAATGCACCCAGATTCTTGAAACATATCTTAATTTATCTGAGCAATATAATATCCTATAACACCATAATATCAGGGGATTTTAACACTGCTCTTCCAGAGCTGGACAGATCCTCTAATTAGAAACTAAACAAAGATACAAGGGATTTAAATGTGACCTTAGAATAACTGAGCATAATAGATATATATAGAACACTTCATCCCAAAAGTAAAGAATATACTTTCTTCTCGTCAGCCCATGGAACATTCTCCAAAATAGATCACATCCTAGGACACAAATCAAACTTCAAAAAAAAACCCAAAATAACCTAAATTATACTTCATGTCTTCTCAGACCACAAGGCAATAAAGGTGGAACTCAACTGAAACAAAATTTTTCATCCCCACACAACCTTCTGCTGAATGACAGCTGGGGCAAGGATGAGATAAAAAAGGAAATCATTAACTTCCTTGAGCATTACAATGAAGACACAAGCTACTAAAACCTGTAGGACACTGCAAAATTGTCCTAAGAGGGAAATTTATCACATTAAATGCCAACATCTGAAAAACAGAAGGAGAACACATCAATAACCTAATGAACCATCTTAAAGAAATGGAAAAGGAAGAGAAATCCAATCCCAAACCTAGCAGCAGAAAAGAAATAACCAAAATTAAATCATAAATGAAATTGAAAATAAAAGAATCATTCAGAAAATTAATGAAACAAAATGTTGGTTCTTTGAAAAGATAAACAAAATCAATAAACTATTAGCCAGATTAACCAGAAATAGAAAGATAAACTCTTTAATAACCTCAATCAGAAATAAAAAGAAGGAAATAACAACCGATACAATAAAGATATAAGAGATTGTTTCTGACTACTACCAAAATCTCTATGCTCAGGAATTTGACAATATGGAGGAAAGTGACCAATACTTAGAATCATACCATCTTCCTAGATTTAACCAGGAAGAAACAAATCTCTTGAACAGACCATTATCAAACACTGAGATTACAGAAACAATCTATCTGTCTATCACAGCTCAAAAAAGCTTCCAAAAAATAAGCCCAGGACCAGATGGCTTCATATCAGAATTCTATCAAACTTTCAAAGATGAGCTTTTACCCATACTGCAGAATCTATTCCAAAACATTGAGAAGGAAGAAATTTTCACCAACATGTTCTATGAAGTAAACATCACCTTGATTCCAAAACCCGGAAAGAATCCAACAAAAAAAGAGAACTACAGACTGATTTCACTAATGAATATTGATGCAAAAATACCCAATAAAAATCTTAGCAGCTACACATTAAAAACATTACACACCATGATCAAGTAGACAAGGGACACAGGCTGGTTTAACATATGCAAATTGTCTTAAACTGATACAGGCCATCTACAGCAAACCTACAGCCAACATTGTATTGAATGGAGTTAAATTGAAATCATTTCCACTCAGATCAGGAACTAGGCAAGGGTGCCCATTGTCCCCGTTGCTCTTTAACATCGTAATGGAAGTTTTAGCCATCGCAATTAGGGAAGAAAAGGCAATCAAGGGCATTTGTATAGGGTCAGAAGAGATTAAACTTTCACTTTTCACAGATGATATGATAGTATATCTGGAAAACATCAGGGATTCTACTACAAAACTCCTAGAAGTGATCAAGGAATATAGCAGCATCTCAGGTTACAAAATCAACACTCATAAATCTGTAGCCTTTATATATACCAACAGCAGCCAAGCCGAAAAAGCAGTCAATGACTCTATTCCGTTCACAGTAGTGCCAAAGACCAAAGAAGATGAAATATTTAGGAGTTTACCTAACAAAGGATGTGAAAGATCTCTATAAAGAGAACTATGAAACTCTAAGGAAAGAAATATCTGAAAATGTTAACAAATGAAAAATCATACCATGCTCATGGCTTGGAAGAATCAACATTGTTAAAATGTCCATACTACCCAAAGCAATATGTAATTTTAATGCAATCCCCATTAAAGCTCCACTGTCATATTTTAAAGATCTTGAAAAAATAATACTTCATTTTATATGGAATCAGAAAAAACTTCGAATAGCCAAGACATTACTCAGGAATAAAAACGAAGCAGGAGGAATCACGCTACGAGACCTCAGACTATACTACAAATCCATAGTGATCAAAACAGCATGGTACTGGCACAAAAATAGAGAGTTAGATGTATTGAAGAGAACAGAGAGCCAACAGATGAATCCAACTACTTACCGGTATCTGATCTTTGACAAGCTGATTAAAAACATTAAGTGGGGAAAAGATTCCCTATTTAGCAAATGGTGCTGGGTGAACTGGCTGGCAACCTGTAAAAGACTGAAACTGGACCCACACCTTTCACCATTAACTAAGTTAGACTCTCACTGGATTAAAGACTTAAACTTAAGACATGAAACCATAAAAATACTAGAAGAAAGTGTAGGGAAAACACTTGAA